>JANAXO010000147.1:0-87701 GCA_024668715.1 Aspergillus texensis
GTCTAATTTCTCCTAGATAGGTAATATTCTAGAAAGATTCTAGGTTATTACCTAGAAGGGGAATATTCTAGAATAATTCTAGAATATTCAAGAAAATTTCCTAAGTAGGAAATATATCTCTGACATTAATATAAAGTAAATTCTATTTAAAACTCTATATTAGAATCTGATTTATATAAAAAAAGATTTAAATAGAATATAATATATAAACTATATATATTATCTCTATTTAAAATTTTATTTAGAGTAAGTTCTAAAATTTAAATTAAAAATTTCTAATTTATTAATTAAAATAATTAATTTTATTAGAAATTTCTATAATTCTAAATCTAAAAGATTCTATTTAAATAATAATAGAAATCTAGTTAATTTCTATAGATTTTATAAAGATTTAAAAATTAAAATAATTATTAACTCTATAAAATAATTTAAATAAAACTTTTATTTAAAAAGAACTAGAGCTTTAATTATTTTAAAAATCTATTTTTTATTAATTAATTTAAATATTCTAATTTTTCTATAGTTTAAAATAACTAATTTAGTAATATATATATTAAATAGAGTGTGCCGGGGGCCCCGAAAAACCCGCCCCGAACCCGCCCCAACCCAGTTCTGGGTCGGGGTGGGTTCTAGATCTAGAACCCGCTCCGGGTTTCGGGTTAAAGAATGAAAACCCGCCCCAAACCGGGAACCCGTTTAGAGAAAGATTCGGGGAGGGTTTCCAGGGCGGGTCTAACCCGCTAACCCAAATTTTTTAAATATATAATAAATACAATTATTTATTATATATATTAAAATCTTTCTATAGATAGATTTAAGCAAGTTTATACAATATAATTTAATAATAGATAGATTTATATCTTATAAGATACTACTCTTGAGGCTTATATTATACTAAAAAAACTTTAAAGAATTATAATATATTTATTTATAATCTAACTATCTTTTACTATTATTTAACTGTTAATAATAATCTAGTTTTTGGTTTACAGCTATATAGTATAAATAATCTAAACTTAATATTTTTAGTTATAGATTATTTAAAATTACTATTTTAATAACTAAAGTTATAATCTTTTTTAAAGAATTATCTATAGATTTTTTAAATAAACTATTTTTTTTAATCTATTAATCTATTTTTAAGTCTTTATTATTGCTAATATAGTAAATAGACTTTATATCTAAATCTATTTTAGAATTATTCTTTTTAGATTTAATATTATTAAAAAGTAATTAAAATTTTTTCTATAAATAAAAAGTATTAGTTATTATCTAAATTATTAAAAATTAAATAATATCTAAAGCTAAACAACTATACTAATAATAATAGAGATTCTATACTGTATTAAAAAGATTCTTAATATTAATCCTACTAATTAGAATAGCTAAGAAATCCCGAGTAATATATAATAAAATAGAAAATTAATTATAATTTTTATTCTACTACTTAAAAATAGAGATCTTAAATAAACAGAATACTATAAATTAATCTATAATTAGATTTATTTATATAAAGACAGGTGGCAAGAATCTTATATTTTTTAATAAAATAATAGTTAAACTTATTATTCTATATCTTAATACTAGTAGTAAATAGTAATTTTAAATAATATTAATACTTTATATATTTAATTATCTACTTAATAGAAGTTTAAGATCTACTATATACTATCTTAGATACTATACTAAGATTATTTATTTAATAATATCTAAAAACTTATTTTAGAGTATACTAATACTTTAAATCTTAATATATAATATTATTTCTTTAGAACCCTATTTAAAAGATTATTAACTTTTTATAGAGATCAAGAATAGTTATAATAGTATAAATTAATCTATAAAATTTATAAGTCCTGCTATAATAATTTTATAACTTTGATCTTACTATCTTAAATCTATTATAAACAGCCCACTGCTATATATTCTATTTTCTATTTAATTAATTTTTTAAATTTTTAATATAATTAAAAAGAGTCTTATAGATCTCAAACGTCTTAAAATATATTAATAAATAATTAATCTATAGATAGATTTATATATCTTATAAATTAAAATACTATAATACTCGGAGACTTACTTTATATATATATAAAAAATATAAAGAATATTAATAAAATATTTAATATATTTTTATTTATATTTCTCCAATAAAAGTATCTTTATACTATTAGAAGTTGATTTTATAAATATTATCAAAGCTTTTTAAAGAGCCTTAGCTTAATATAATATAAAATATATTAAATTCTAGTATATCTTATAATTTAGTAGCAGCATTAGATCTTTTAGCTATTTAATTACTTTTTAAATATCTTAAAAGCTTTATTATTGCTGGGGACTTATAAAAATATACTAAATCAATTTTTAAAACTAAATAATATATATCTATTAGTAAATTAATAATCTATCTATAAATTAATATATATCTTTTTAATTATCTATAAAAGATCTTTATTCTTTAATCAAAAGATTTTATTAGTATTATTTTAATATAGAACTATATTATTATTCTTTACTTAAATTTAAAGCTAACTTAAAAAGATCTTTACTATCAGCTAAATAATATAAGTAATATATAAAAAATAATAAGACTTTTATAAAAATTTTTAAAATTTAGAATTATAGAATTTCTTAGAGAATATTAAGCTTATTTATAAACTTTTATAAAATTTAGAATTTAGATATAAATTATATATTAATACTAGTCTCTTTATAAAATTAATAAATATTATTCTATTATTATTTATTTAGTCTCTATTAAAAAGAATTAATTTATAAGTAGATTTATTTATATTATCAGTTATAATATTTAATAAATAATATTACAGTTTATAGTATTTTAGTATCTTAACTATCTTAGTAGTAAAATATTTATTAAAATAAGGCCCTTCCAGTAATAGAAAATTAAGTAAAATCTTATAATACTTAAAATCTATAGAGATAAAATAGCTAATAATATTTATAAATAGCTTTTAATCTAGACTAGTCTAATAATTAAAAGTAATAGATATCTTTCTATTTTTTAATAATTATTCTAGATTTTTTGGCTAACTTATCTAAATATTAATAAATATATTTACTATTTAGACTTAAAAAATAATATACTATACTTGTAATTATATTTAATATTTATTTAAACTATAAATTTTTAATAGTATAAAAGAGAAGTCGAGCTGAAATAATAAAATAAATAATTTATTTATAAAAGGTTTAAAAAAAATATATAAAAGTAGAATTATTTTTCTATAAAAAATTATTATTATTAATAGTAATCTCTCTATAAATAGATTTAGAAAGACTTACTATACTTTATATTATTATATTATAGATATTCTATTTTAAAATTTTTATTTCTATAATTATACTATAGCTCTGGGTCTTAGTATAGTTAAATATTAATTTAATTTTTTATTTATTCTAATTTAGATATACTAAAGCAGTTAAATAATATAAATAAAGAATTTTAAATAAATTAATTAAAATCTTAACAACTTTAAGAAAATACTTCTAATTAAAAGATATCTTTTATGTTTCTTAAATCTTAGTTTTATTTTTTAAAATCTAAGATTCAGCGAGGATATATATCTATTAAATCTTAAATTATTCTATAGTTTTAATATATTTTTTTTTAGAATTATAGTTAAGAAATAAAAAAAATTTTAAAAATTTATTTCGGCTTCTATATAATTTAGAGAGTAGTAATAATATAAATAAATTAAAAATATTAGATAAAAAAAAATATTTTATTAAAATAAATCTAAAGAAAGTACTGGAGAAAATAATAAAATAATAATAATTAAAAAATTAATTATAATATTTAAAGACTCAGCTATAGTATCTAAATTATAGAAAAAAAATATATTAACTATTTAGATAAAAGACTTCTAGTACTTAGTAAATAAATATTTTTAAAAAATTAATCTATAGATAGATCTAGCTAGATTTATATCGACGTTCTAAGTTTTAATCTAGTTTATTTTTTTTAAATTTCTATATTATTTTTAAAATCGAGAGTAATCTATCTATAGATTAATTTCTTTATTAATTATAAAATAAATCTTATTTTATCTATAATTTTCTTTAGAAATTTAGCTATATACTATCTAAATAATTATTTTTTATTAAATAGCTCAGTATTTTATATATATATTTACTCGCCAGATCTATTATTTTTATTTAAAAATCTATCTATAGATAGATTTCTACGCCTAATAAAACTCTAATAAACTTTTTTTAATTAAACTTAATTAATACAGGATTACTTTTTTCTATAGTTAATCTACTTCTCACTACTATTCTTTTTACTATTCTTCTTACTATCTTATTTCTTAAAATTAATATTTAAATCAATATTTTTACTTTTCTCTTTATTATCTACTAGATTAAATCTATACTAATTATAAACTTTTTTAATTTTCTTTACTAAGTTAATTTTCAAGAAAATCTTTTTTATTATTAATTTTCTAGTAAAACTAAACTATATATCTTCTAGATAATTATATTCTGTTTAGTAACTTAATATTCTAGTTAAAAAATCTATCTATAGATAGATTCTATTACTAACTATTCTCCTCTCTAGTATTCTTTTTTTTAGTACTTTTCTCTTCGGCGTTCTTCTCTTTAGTATTCTTCTCTTTAGTATCTTTCTCTTTAATATCTTTACCTTTCTCTTTACGCTCTATAAATTTATATCTATATTCTATTATAGATTTTTTAAACTAGTTAAAAACTTTATTATAAATCTTAAAATCATGGATTTTAATTATCTCTTTTATTAATATTAAGAGCTTTACAAATAAGCGTTTAATCTTATACTACTATAGATTAATCAACTTATTTTTACTTTTATAGACTAAATTTTAATTATTAAATATTAAGAATATATTTAAAAAGTCCTGAGCTTTTAAAACCTTAATTAGTATAATATAAAGAATCTATCTATAGATAAATTACTTATTTAAATATATTTTTCTCTTCTATTTTTTAAAAAGAATAGTAGGTCTTTCTAAAGTATATTTTACTGCTAGCTTTTTAAATTTATATAACTTCTATTTAATAAAATCTTTATATGTGATATATTCCGGGAATCTAGTATATTAAAAATCTAGTTATAGTATATACTTTTTTAATATATAATATATTTAATTTATTATAAAATTAGCTAAATCTTTATTCCAGTTATTAATATTAATATTATATCTATATTTAAAAAAGAATATTATATATTACTCTAATATATCAAGAGCGTAATTATACTTAAGCTATATTAATACTATTAATAAATAATTTTTTTATAATTAGAAAAATAATTACTAACTTTACTATAGATAATATTAGATCTTTTTTTAAAGCCCGGCTTTACCGCGGATAGAGCTTTTTAACTATATTAGATAGTATTAAATATTAGTATTTTTAGTTCCCGATAATATTATATATTATTAAAAACTTTATTTTTAAAGAGAAGAATTTTCCTAATTGCAGGATTATTTATAGTCTCTACTTTTTAAAATATTCTATTTTTCTTAAAATTTATTTCAGTAGTAATAGTCCCCTATATATTATATAACTAAAAGCAGTTATACTAGATAAATTAGTTAATAAATCTATTAATAAATAGTTAGATTATATTACTAGTTTTTTAAGATTATTAAATTCTTCTATATAAAATAGCAGCACGGGCCCTATAGATTTAATAACTAATATAATAATTTTAGCCCAATAAACTATTATAAATCTATTTATATATACTATTACTATATTATTATCTAAAGATTTCTTTTTTAAAGATTCTGATAGCAGCTCTAGTTATAATATATAAATATATAATTTAACTATAAATAGATTAAAATTTTATTTAACTTTAGAAATAATTATTCCGCTAGAGATTCTCTTTTTATATTTCTTTCTAGAGAAATTTTAAAAATATAGAAATAAGAACTGTACTATCTATATTCTTATTAAATAGTAATTTTTTATCTATTAAGTTAGCTTTTAATTTTTTAAATAGCTTTTTAGTAATCTTATTATTTTAAGTAAATATCTTTAACTCTATTATAATCTATATAGAATACTCTTAACTATTATATATCTATATTATTATATATTGTAAAATAAACTTTATTATTAATAAAATATTTTTCTCTATATTACTCTATTTAATTCTAACTCTAATTAGTTAAAACTCTATCTATAGTTAGATTTTTAGACTTATTATATTAAGTATAATATATCTTGATATTCCTGGAGTTTTTTCTAAATAGTAATATATATATTATTTAATAAATAATTAAAAAATCCGGGCCGTCTAGTATTGAGTATAATATTATTAACTATAAAAAACTTATTTAATTTAGAAAGTTTAAGACTATTTTAATACTTGTTAGATAGTAGCTATACTATTTTTCTTTTTTTATTATTAATTTAATAATCTTCTCTTATAAAAAAGAAAAGTAATTTAAAAGACTTATCTAGTTATCCCGCTTTAATAAATAAAATCTTTTTCTAATCTTTATAAATAATAGTCTATTTATAACTATTAAATATAGTATTATAAAAAATACTGAATAATTAAAATTAGTCGAGCTAAATCTATCTATAGTTAAATCGGCTAAATATAGATTAAAAAAAAATAATAACTAGAATTTAAATATACCTCGATAATCTTACTAGATAGAATATATTCTATTAAATATAGTAAAAAAACTTTTTTACTATATTTAGTATAATAGAAGTCTTTAACTGGGACGGCAAATTCTTTTAATTATAAAATAACTAAAATTTGGCTAATATAGTTTAGAGTAATACTGAAAGTTTATATAGTTTAGAAATTAAAACTAGCTAAATTTATTAAATTTTTTTATATAGCTTTACTAAAATTTATAAAATATTATAAGATTTAATATATAGTATATCTAGCGGTAAACTTTTTAGTTACTTTATTATAGTTTACTATAAAAGCGAGTTTCTTTTATTAATCTAATTTATTTTTATTATAAATATTATAAAGCTATAAAAAATCCTAATATATTATAAGTAAAAATCTATCTATAGATAAATTTTATCTTATCTTTTAAATAGATTTCTTAATTCTTTTATTATCGAGCCTGACTACTTTTTTATTAGACTAGAGTTTCTATTTATTTATAAAATAAATAAAAGCCTCTATATAATACTATCTGTTTTAGATTATAAAAAAAAATATAGAGTTTCTATTAAGATTTCTAATATTAAAAATATAAATTATCTTAGTCTATTACTATTTAGTCTAAACTTTAAAATATATTAAAGTAGATCTATCTATAGATAGATTTACTTAAGTAGATCTAATATATATCTTAAAACTACTGCGAACTTTGGTTTTAAAATAAATATTATATAATCTTATTTTATTAGAGCTATATTTTTCTTTAACTATAATATAATTTAGTAGCTTATTAAACTTTATTTTCTTGTAAGTAATTTTTAATATATATTTCGGCAGAAAATATCTTATTACAGTCTTAAAAGACTACTGTAATTAGTCTATTAATTAATTATTAATTAATTAATTATAATTCTTTTCTTTTTTAAGCTATTTACTTTAAAATAGATAGATATTAATTAAGAAACTATTAAAGTATATCTTTTCAACCTCCCTGTTTAACTTATTATTTATTATTTTTTTAACAACTTCAGCGACTTTTCTTTTTTTCCTCGGTCTTGTGCTATTTAGTTCTCTACCGGTATTTATTATAGTAAAATAAATAATGCTAATCTATCTATAGATAGATTAATTAAATAGTATTAGACTAATTATATAGTAAATTAACTAATTAAGATAAAAAGACACACTTTGGTCCTTAATAGTCTATTTAAGAATAGATAGGATTTACTAATTTTAAAAAAACGCGATTTTTTTAAAATAATAATTATTTAGAAGAGATAGTTAACTATAGATAAAAGAATATAAAAAATATAGTATTATACTCTAAATTTATAGCTAATATATATTTTTTTATAATTTAATTATAGAGAGATTCTGTAATCAATTTACTATTAATTTTATTATTTACTGTGTTACACAGTATATTCAATATAATTATTTTATATAATAGATTCTAATTATATAATAATATTAATTATATAAATAATCTAACTATAAATAGATTACTTTTATTAAAAGACTTCTTAATCTTACTATTTTTAAAAGTAGATATAAGCTATAGAGTAATATCCTTATTAATATATTGCTGAGTATATTAAAAAAAGAAATCTTATCTATATCTCTACTAGTACAGTAAGCCACAGGCCTATAGCATAATAATCTAATTAACTATACTACTGCTTATACTACTAACTTTCTTTATTATTTAATACTAGCTAACGGCTTACCAGTAATAATCTATTTATAATTAAATCTTTCTATTTTCTCTCTATTTAAAAAGTCTTTCTAATCTTAATATCTACTATAGTATTGTAAAGGCTTATACTTATTTATTTTTATAAGACTAGCTAACTAATCTATAAATACTAATCTAATTCTTTTTGCTATATCTATCTTCTCCCGTTAATAACTAGCTCTAGATTTAAATAATTAAAAAGCTGATGTAGTAAGATTATTATAACAGGCACTATAGCTACTAGTATATTTATAGACCCACGGTCTTTTATAGAACTTAAATTCTCTAAATTAATTAATAAAGAAATAATAAAAAAAGATTAATAAATCTATATAATTCTCTTATCACACTCTTGTAAATAAAAAAGAGATAAAAAACTAGTAAAAAAACTAATATAAATACTCTTTTTCTTAAACTAAATAGTTTATTCTTTTTAATCTTAACCGCGATTAATATTTTAATTATTATAAACTTTATATTATCTTTTACGCTCTAAGCTTTACTTTTTTTAAATATTATTTTTTACTTTTAATTTTACTTCTCTATTTTTAATAATAAAGATTTAAATACTAAATATTTATAACTTTTCTTAATATACTAATTAATAGAGCTGCTGTCTACGCTACTAATCTATTTCTTATCTATTAAAACTTTTTTTATTATTTAATAATAGAAAATTGCTGAGTAGCAATTTATCTATAGATAGATTATCTCCTTTTCTAATATATAAACAAAATACTTATCTTTTTACAGTTACTATCAGACTAAGTACTACTATTATAAAATCCCTTTTACTTCTATATTAATAATTCTATCTAATAATATCTTCGGTGGCTACGTTGCTGAGGTAATAAAGAGTTCTATTTATAATAATAAAAAATATTATTGTGGCCAGTTTCTTAATTAGTAGTTAGTAAATTATTTTAAGAATAAGTTAAAATTAATAATATTGTATTATAATAATAAAAGCGAGAACTCGCCGTTTTAAAAAAACTAAAAAATAAAAGATTTAATAGTAATAATAAAATATTCTAAATAAAGCTGTTTTATACTGAGTATAAGTTATAACTTTTTAAAACTTATATTAAATAAAAACTTTATAAACTTTTAAAACTTAACTAAATAAATAGATTAATTCTTGATTTCTTATATATTCTCTTGTTATATATATATATAGATTATATATATTATTGGAATATATATTATTATATATAATATATTACTGTGCTAATCTTAATTTAAAAGTCTTTTTATATATATAATATAAATATATATAATATATCCAATCTACTACTATATAGAATATAAAATCTCGTTTTACTAATAAACTCGCTATTTAAATATTATTTTGAATTAAAAATAAATTTAAAAAAAAGCGCACAGTCAGATCTATATATTAAATAATTTAAATATCGATTATCTTATATATTAATAGTTAAATTGATATTCGAACGTTTTTATATCTAATATTATATAATAAAAACAGGCGGGTTAGATTAGATCGGGTTCCCTAAATCTAAATCTAACTATAGTTAGATTAGTATATAGAAGCTATACTATAATAGGTTTAGTACCTATTTTTGCGGGGAACCCATAGATCGGGTTAACCTAAATCCATCCGGGTTTGGGGGGGGTTCGGGTCAGCCCTTTGAAAACCCGCCCCGGAGCCGGGTTGGGGCGGGTCCTAGATTTTGGACCCGAACCCGACCCGAACCACACTCTAATATTAAATTAATTATTTACTAAATCTATTTAATAAAAATTACTATATAAAATTCTATATAAAGCTTTAAAAAATAGATTTAATTATATAAAATTAAAATCTAATTTTTAATTTAAAAAGATATAATTCTAGAGTTTATATATAGATTATTAAAATAATTAAATTAAATAAATTTAAATCTAAAGTTTTAATTAATTATTTAATAAAATATATAGCTCTAAATATATAGTAAATATAGTTTTTTTCTTAAAAAAAAATTATATCTATAAAAAATTATATTTTTAATAAATCTTATATATATAGCTAAAATTTAGATAGTTATATAAAGAATTTATATAATAAATTAAAATAAAATCTATTTAAAATCTTAAATTAGAAAAAACTAGATCTAATTTTAGATTTAGTAGAGTAAGACCCTAACTTTTATAATCTATTAAATAATAATTTAAATCTAAATAAAAATTTAGATCTAGATCTAGATTATAAAAATAAAAATAATTAAAATAATAAAATTTTAGATAATCTACTATCTATACTATCTACTAGAAACCTTTTATTTAATTCTAAAGGGCCTAGTAAAATATCTACTAGATTATCTATTTCTATAATTAGAGACTTATCTAAGGTCTCTATACTAAAAATTTTAATTAATAATAGAAATTTTAATAAAATAGATTTTTATAGATTAAAATCTTTAGAACTAGATTTAAAAAGGCCTAGATCTAAATTATTTAATAATCTAAATTCTAGATCTTAATAGATTTCTAGAAACTTTTTAATAAAAAAAAATAATTTAGAACTATTTTTATATATCTTTTTATTAGAAATTAAAATAAATTTAAATAAAAGCTTTAATAAAAGATATTCTAAAAATAATCTATTTTTAGAATTAATTAATTAATCTAAAATATTTAAATCTAAATTTAGGTCTAAATAGCTATTAACTATAAAAAAAAATATAGATAATTTATTTAGATAAATATATAGATCTCTATATTAATTAAAAAAATTAATTAAAATTAGTTTAAAATTCTATTATTAAAATAAATATTTAAATATAAATATAATTCTAATAGTTTTTTACTAGATTTTAAAATAAAAATCTATATTAAAGAAGATTTATAGTCTTTTAATTAATTAAAAACTAAAGTTTTAACTTTAGCTTTTAAAATCTTTAAAATTATTTTAATTTTAATTACTACTTTTAATTTAAAGACTATTTAATTAAATATAATAAATATATTTTTAAATAGCTATATTAATAAAACTATCTATATTTTTTAACTATTTAGATATAGATCTAAAAATAAAGCTTTAAAATTAAATAGAGCTCTATATAGTCTAAAGCAGTTACTATTTTTATAATAAAAAAAAATAAAATAAATCTTAGAAATTCTAGAACTTAATCTTATTTCTAAGAATCCTTATTTATATTTAAATAATTATTTAATTCTAATAATATATATAGATAATATAATTATTATATACTATTAAAAAAATTATAAAAAAATAATTAATTTTAAAAACTAATTATTAAATATCTATTAAATAAAGGATTTAAATTAAATAACTAGATTTATTAATATAAAGATTATTAGAAACTATTTTAATAAAAAACTCTAGATTTTTTAAATAAATTATATTAATAAAATTACTTACTACTTTTATTTAATTAATTAAAAAATATCTAAAACTCTCTTATTAATAGAAAAATTAGAATTATTTAATTAATTTTATAGGGCTTTAGCTCTATATATTTATAAATATTAATAAAAAAATAGATTAATTTTATATATATCTATTATATCTAGATCTAATATTAATAAAATCTACTAGACCTTTTTAAAAAGTCTATTAAATTCTATTTTTAGATATATAGTAGTTATAAACTATATAATTCTATATCTATATAGAATTTAATATCTATTTATAGAATTTTTAAAGCCAAGCTTTAATTCTATAGAATCTAATTAATTAAATCTATCTAGAGTATCTAGCTCTAATTCTAGTTCTATTTTTTTTATAGCTAGTAATATTGTTTTTATAGATTATTTAAATAAAAAAAATTCTAAAAACTATATCTATAAACTATATAATAGCTCTATAAATTAATTAACTAGAAAATAAAAAATAGTTATTTTATTAATTATTAAAATTAAATTATTAGTTTTAATTAATACTAGTAAATAATTTTTATAATAAAAATATTTATTTAAAGTTTTAGAGTTTTACTTTAATTAAAAAATCTATATAAAATATAATAATAAATAAACTATTTAATTATTTATAAATAACTATTTTATATATAGATTTAAACTAAAATATATTAATATTTAAAATTATTAGTTTAAATAGAAAATTAAAACTAAAAATATTAATATTATATAGAAACTAATTAATTAAATAGCTATAAATAGTTTAATTAAAAATCTATCTAGTTAAAAATACTAGATTTTTATAAATTATCTAAATATAATTAATATATTTAATTAATTTAATTAGATTAATTCTATTTAGAGTCTAAATTAAATTAATTCTATTTTTTAATTTATTTAATTTTTCTATTTAATTATCTATTATATTAATCTTTTATATTTAATTAATTTTTAATTAATTTCTCTATCAATTTTAAGCTAATTTTTATATTAATTTTCTATATAATCTATTTACTAATTTTTATATAGATTTAATATTTATTTTTAGATTTAAAAATAGATATTTAAATCTAAAAAAATATATTAAAGATATATTTTTTATTTAAAAAAATTTTTTAAATATTTTAGAATTATTTTAGAATATTTTCTTTCTAGATAATAATCTAGAATCTTTCTAGAATATTATCTATTTAAAAGAAATTAAATAAAAAATTTTTAATTAAATAATATTAAGTAATTATCTTCTAATTAAAAAATATTAAATAAATATTAAATTAAAAAATATTAAATAAATTTCTAATTTAATAAATTTAAATAAATCTAATTTAATATAAAAAACCGCTAAATTCTTTACTAAATTAAATTAATTTTTTTAAATAGATTATTATTTAACTATCTAACTACTAAATATTAATTTATTTTTTTAATCTTTTCTATTTATATTTAATCTAGAGCTTTAATTATCTTAGCTTTAGTTATCTATTTTTTTATTTAATCTAAAGTTTAGATTATCTAAGCTCTATCTATCTATCTAATCTAAAATTACTATTTAGTTAATTCTAGCTTTTTTATATAATTTAGTTATTTAATTTATTTATTCTATTTAGCTTATCTATTTATTCTAGCTAGCTCTAAGACTATTCCGTTTTAGGATTAGGGTAGCTGATACTACTAGATAAATAATTTATTAGATATCTTTTACTTAAAAATTAGCTATTATTATTCTATTATTATTTTATCTTATATATCTGCCTTTAATAAGATATACTAGATAAAAATCTATAATATTATTTTTTCTTTTTTAAACTTTTGTTTTCAAAAATATAAAGTTATAGTTTTATCTAGATAAAAGATATCTATTTTTAACTTTTTTTTTTATTTATATTCTAACTATATCTTTTAATTCTATCTATAAAGTTAAACTCTACCAGTAAATTAAAGATAAGGATTTTTAGACAGTATTCCTTTATAAATATTATATCTATCTTTATTATTCTTATATTAAATCTAAAAATTCTAATTATTATAGCAAGGATATAAAAGTAAATAGTATTTTTTATAAAATATCTAAGCCTTTCTTTTCTAATACTAAATAGAAACAACTTATAAAAGCCCAAAATACTATTAAAAAAAAAAGATTATTTTAACAAAACTTCTTTATTTACAAAAATAAAAATAGTTACTATAAAAATATATAGATAATTTTATTACGTGTAATATTTAAAAAATTAAGAAACTTAAAAAATTTAAATATTAAAAGTAAAAAGAGTATAAAATATAGAAAAAGTTATACTATTAAAAAACTATAGTTTTCTATTCTAGAACTAGTATATTATTAAATAGTAATATATAATTAATCGCGGTTTTTAAATTAGATTTTAATTTAATTTAGCTAATAGATAACTCTTTTTTCTAAGTAAATTTTAATTTTTTACTAGTAATACTATTAAATCAGCTAGTAGCAGTCTATTAGATTTTTAATAGATTTCTATAAGTTTTTTAAAATACTATAACTTTTCTATTTTATTAAGTAGTATAGTTTTCTATTAATTTACTTATATTTTAGTATTTTTTCAATTTTATATTTTATTTTTTTTTTATTAAGTTTAATATTTTTAGTAATTTTAATATTCTCTGATATAGATTTTAATAATAAAATATAAAATACTGGATATATTTTTTTTATTAAATCTAGTAGTTTTAGCTAATAGTTAATATTATTAATTTATTTTTTAATTTTAAATAGTTTAATTTTCTAATAGTTAAGTTTTAAACTTAGTTATTTTATTTTAATATTTCTATAGAGTAAAAATATTTTCTTTTCTTTTTTAAAGATAAATTTTTTTTTATATTATTAATTATAGTAAGTTACCGCGCGGTAATTAAAAAATTTAATATTTAAAGATAGTTAATTTTATGAATTCTTTAAATTTTTAATTGTTCTATTAACTTTTTTTATAATAGAGTATCTATCTTTTAATTTTCTAGCTAACTTAATATAGTATCTGTTAGCTGCCCTAATCCTAAAACAGAATAGTCTTAGGGCTAGCTAAAATAAATAGATAAGCTAAATAGAATAAATAAATTAAATAACTAAATTATATAAAAAAGCTAGAATTAATTAAATAGTAATTTTAAATTAGATAGATAGATAGGGCTTAGATAATCTAAGTTCTAGATTAAATAAAAAAGATAGATAACTAGAATTAAAATAATTAAAGCTCTAGATTAGATATAAATAAAAAAGATTAAAAAAATAAATTAATATCTAGTAGTTAAATAGTTAAATAATAATTTATTTAAAAAAATTAATTTAATTTAGTAAAAGATTTAGTAATTTTTTATATTAAATTAAATTTACTTAGACTTACTAAATTAAAAATTTATTTAATATTTTTTAATTTAATATTTATCTAATATTTTTTAATTAAAAGATAGTTATTTAATATTATTTAATTAAAAATTTTTTATTTAATTTTTTTTAAATAGATAATATTTTAGAAAGATTCTAGATTATTATTTAAAAAAGAAATATTCTAGAATAATTCTAGAATATTTAAAAAAATTTTTTAAATAGGAAATATATTTTTGATATATCTTTTTAGATTTAAATATCTATTTTTAAATCTAAAAATAGATATTAAATCTATATAAAAATTAGTAGATAGATTATATAAAAAATTAATATAAAAATCGGTTTAAAATTAGTAGAAAAATTAATTAAAAATTAATTAAATATAAAAGATTAATATAATAGGCAATTAAATAAAAAAATTAAATAAATTAAAAAATAAGACTAATTTAATTTAGGTTTTAAATAGAATTAATTTAATTAAATTAATTAGATATATTAGTTATATTTAAATAATTTATAAAAATCTAGTATTTTTAATTAGATAGATTTTTAATTAAACTATTTATAGCTATTCAATTAGTTAATTTTTATATAATATTAATATTTTTAATATTAATTTTTTATTTAAATTAATAGTTTTAAATATTAATATATTTTAATTTAGATTTATATATAGAATAGTTATTTATAAATAATTAAATAGTCTATTTATTATTATATTTTATATAGATTTTTTAATTAGAGTAGAACTCTAAAGTTTTAAATAAATATTTTTATTATAAAAATTATCTACTAGTATTAATTAAAGCTAATAATTTAGTTTTAATAATTAATAAAGTAACTGTTTTTTATTTTTTAGCTAATTAATTTATAAAACTACTATATAATTTATAGATATAGTTTTTAAAACTTTTTTTATTTAAATAATTTATAAAGATAGTATTACTAGCTATAGAAAAAATAGGGCTAGAATTAAAACTAAATATTCTAAATAGATTTAATTAATTAAATTCTATAGAATTAGGGCTTAGTTTTAAAAATTTTATAGATAAATATTAAGTTTTATATAGATATAGAATTATATAGTTTATAATTACTATATATTTAAAAATAGAATTTAATAGATTTTTTAAAAAAATCTAGCAGATTTTAATAATATTAGGTCTAGATATAATAAATATATATAAAATTAATCTATTTTTTTACTAATATTTATAAATATATAGAGCTAAAGCTCTATAAAATTAATTAAATAACCTCAATTTTTCTACTAGTAAAGAGATTCTAGATATTTTTTAATTAGTTAAATAAAAGTAATAAGTAATTTTATTAATATAATCTATTTAAAAAATCTAGAGTTTTCTATTAAAGCGGTCTCTAATAATTCTTATATTAATAAATCTAATTATTTAATCTAGATTCTTTATCTAATAAATATTTAATAATTAGTTTTTAAAATTAATTATTTTTTTATAATTTTTCTAATAGTATATAATAATTATATTATTTATATATATTATTAGAATTAAATAATTATTTAAATATAAATAGAGGTTTTCAAAAATAGAATTAAATCCTAGAATTTCTAGAGTTTACTCTATTTCTTTTTATTATAAAAATAGTAACTGTTTTAAGCTATATAAAGTCCTATTTAATTTTAGAGCTTTATTTTTAAATCTATATCTAGACAGCTAAAAAATATAGATAATTTTATTAATATAGCTATTTAAAAATATATTTACTATATTTAATTAAATAGTCTCTAGATTAAAAATAGTAATTAAAGCTAAAATAGTTCTAAAGATTCTAGAAATTAAAATTAAAATTCTAGTTTTTAATTAATTAAAAGATTATAGATTTTCTTTAATATAGATTTTTATTTTAAAATCTAGTAGAAAACTATTAGAATTATATTTATATTTAAATATCTATTTTAATAATAGAATTTTAAACTAATTTTAATTAATTTTTTTAATTAATATAAAAATCTATATATTTATTTAAATAAATTATTTATATTCTTTTTCTATAGCTAATAGCTATTTAAATCTAAATTTAGATTTAAATATTTTAAATTAATTAATTAATTTTAGAGATAGATTATTTTTAAAATATCTTTTATTAAGGCTTTTATTTAAATTTACTCTAATTTTTAATAAAAAGATATATAAAAATAGTTCTAAATTATTCTTTTTTATTAAAAAATTCTTAGAAATCTATTAAAATCTAGAATTTAGATTATTAAATAATTTAGATCTAGATTTTTTTAAATCTAGTTCTAAAGATTCTAATCTATAGAAATCTATTTTATTAAAATTTTTATTATTAATTAGAACTATTAATATAGAGATTCTAGATAAATCTCTAATTATAGAGATAGATAATCTAGTAGATATTTTACTAAATTCTCTAGAACTAGATAAAAGATCTCTAGTAAACAGTATAGATAGTAAATTATTTAAAATTTTATTATTTTAATTATTTTTATTTTTATAATCTAGATCTAGATCTAGATCTTTATTTAGATTTAAATTATTATTTAATAGATTATAAGAGTTAGGGTCTTACTCTACTAGATTTAAAATTAAATCTAGTTTTTTTTAATTTAGAACTTTAAATAGATTTTATTTTAATTTATTATATAAATTTTTTATATAACTATCTAAATCTTAGCTATATATATAAGATTTATTAAAAATATAATCTTTTATAAATATAATCTTTTTTTAAAAAGAAAACTATATTTATTATATATTTAAAGCTATATACTCTATTAAATAATTAATTAAAGTTCTAGATTTAAATTTATTTAATTTAATTATTTTAATAATCTATATATAAATTCTAAAACTATATCTTTTTAAATTAAAAAAATTAGATTTTAATTCTATATAACTAGGTCTATTTTTTAAAACTTTATATAGAATTTTATATAGTAATTTTTATTAAATAGATTTAGTAAATAATTAATTTAATATATATATTATTAAATTAGCTGTTTTAAACTATAGAAAAATTAGAATATTTAAATTAATTAATAAAAAATAAGTTTTTAAAATAATTAGAACTCTAGTTCTTTTTAAATAAAGATTTTATTTAAATTATTTTATAGAGCTAATAGTTATTTTAATTTTTAAATCTTTATAAAATATTTAGAAATTAATTAGATTTCTATTATTATTTAAATAGAATTTTTTAGATCTAGAACTATAAAAATTTCTAATAAAATTAATTATTTTAATTAATAAATTAGAAATTTTTAATTTAAATCTTAGAGTTTACTCTAAATAAAATTTTAAATAAAAATAATATATATAATTTATATATTATATTCTATTTAGATTTTTTTTTATATAAATTAGATTTTAATATAGAGTTTTAAATAGAATTTATTTTATATTAATTAGTTATCTAAATATTTATTTTTTTAAATTAGATATCTAGTATATAAAGTAAAATTAAAATTTATTTTTTTTAAAATTTAATATTTTAGTATTTAAATTTAATTTAGTTAAATAATTTAGAGCTTCTTTATCTAAATACTTTAATTTTTAATACTATAAAAAAAATAATATCTAAAAAATTTTTAGTATTTTTAAATATACTACTATAGTTAATTTTATTAAATTAAAACTAAATAATCTAGACTCTATATTAGTTCTAGATAGATAATCTACTATAGAGTCTATAGTTTCTTTCTATAAATTAAGATTTAAGTATTTAAGCTCTATATCTAGATTTTTATCTAGATATTTAATAAAAGTAGTAGATATCTAATTATTTAAATAAAGGCTTTTAAAATTATATTCTAAATAATTATTTTTATCTATTACTTTAGATTTATTAGTTTAAAAAATCTTAGAATCTTTAGAAGATCTAGAAATTTTAAGATCTCTAGAATTATTTTTATATAGATTATTTAATTTTTTTAATAAATAGTAATTTCTATATAATTTAGATATCTTAGAATAGTTAAATACTCTAGATAAATTAGAATTCCTAGATAAATTAGTTCTAGATAAATCATTATTTTTAAGAAAATTAGCCCTAGAAAAATTGGGCTTAGAGAGATCTATTCTAAATATATTAGATATTTTAATAGATTTAAAATTACTAGAATCTATAGAGATTCTAGATATATATAATTTATTTAATAAATTAAAACTTTTTAAATTATATAACTAATTAGATAATATCTATTTAATTAAAGAGATATCTTTCTAATTATTTATATAATAAATAGATCTACTATCTAGAATTTTAAATCTTAAAGTTTTAGAATTATAAAATAGATTATTTTTTCTATTTTTTAAAATAGAAATTATATTTAAATAGAAATAAAATATATAGATATAATTTAAAAGTTTAAAATTAGTTATTTTTTTTATAAAAATAGTAGACTTTATAAAAATAGTACTATATTCTAGAATTTTAATATTAATATTTTTTATATAGATTTTAGTAGATTTAGATTTAAAATCTATAAATTTATTAAAATTATTATAAATATAATTATTAAAAATAGTATTATATATTTATAGATCTTTAAAATTTAGCTTTAAAAATCTAGATAATAGAGTAATTTAATTGGTTAAAATAGTAGTTAAAATTATTAATTTTTATTATTTTAAATTAGTCTTTCTAAATTTTTTAATAACTAAATTATAGATAGTTTTAAACCTAGAATTTAAATAGACTAATTTAAATTAATTTAAAGTCTTTAGATTAGATAATTAGCTATTAGATTTAATAGAATTATTAATATAAAAGTATCTATTAAATAAATAATTTTTTTTATCTAGATTAGATAAGCAGAGATAAAACTATTTTCTAGAAATAGAGCTTTTAAAATTTTGCTCTATTTAACTATTTTAATTATTTTAATTAGTTAAATTAATAAAGCTAAAATTAAATAAGCTCTATAGAGTTATAACAGTAATTTTTAATCTAGAATTTCTAGATTAATTTAATTAATTTAGTCTAGTATAATCTTTAAATTATTTAATTATTTTATAAAAAGATAGTATAATATTATTATTTTTAGATTTTTTAAGTAATTTATTTTACTATAGAGTTAAAAAGATAAATAAAATACTAGAAATTAATTCTAAAAAGTTAAATAAAGACTGTATAAGATTTTAAATCTTAGAGATTTCTAGATTTAAAGCTTTAATATATAGATTTTTCTATATTAATATATAGAATTCTATAGAATTAGTAGATAGAGCTTTAAATCTAATATATTATTTAATTAAATCCCATTTTCTAGATTTATTAATAGAGGCTAATTTAGTAAATAAGATCTTTAAAATTTAATAAAATAATTTAATTAATAGAATTATTTATCTATTATTATATAATATTAAATTAATAATAATTAATAATAGAGTTAAAATCCCGGTTAAGATTATTTAATATTTCTTAGTTTTAGCTTTAAAATCTTTAATAAAATCTCTATAAAGCTCTTAATTTAATAGCTCTAGATTAATTAGAATTTTAGCTCTAGATTAAATATTATTAAAGCTAGATCTTATAAAATAATAAAGTAAAACTAATTTTTTAAATAAACTAGAGTCTATATAGTTCTAGATTTCTTTAATCTTAGCTATTAATCTAATATATTAGTTTTATTAAAGCTAGTTATTTAGTTAACTAAATTAAATAGAAATTTTTAAATTAATTGATATAGTTATATAGTTCTATATATATATATAGATTATATAGATCTATATATATATATAGATTAGATTAATAATTAATAGATAAAATAGATTAATATTAATAAGATAGATTATAAAAATCGATATAGAAATTAATATAAAAATCTAATATATTTAATTAATATATAAAAAAGTAGATTTATATATATATTATATATATATATAAGATTAATTAATATAAAAAAGTAAAGATATTATTAATTTAAGATTTTGAGTTAAAATAGACTGGGTTTATAACTATTAACTATTCTAATTCTAAAATAGAATAGTTTTAGAGCTAGCTAGAATAAATAAATAAATTAAATAAAATAAATAAATTAAATAACTAAATTATATAAGAAAGCTAGAATTAACTGAGTAGTAACTCTAGATTAAGTAGATAGATAGAATTTAAATAATCTAAGTTCTAGATTAGATAAAAAAAATAGGCAACTAGACCTAAGATAGTTAAAGCCCTAGATTAGATATAAATAGAAAAGATTAAAAGAATAAATTAATATCTAGTAATTAAATAGTTAGATAATAATCTACTTAAAAAAATTAATTTAATTTAATAAGAGATTTAGTGGCTTTTTATATTAAATTAGACTTATTTAGATTTATTAAATTAAGAATTTATTTAATATTTTTTAATTTAATATTTATCTAATATTTTTTAATTAGAAGATAGTTGCTTAATATTATCTAGTTAAAAATTTTTTGTCTAATTTCTTTTAGATAGATAATATTCTAGAAAGATTCTAGGTTATTATCTAGAAGGGAAATATTCTAGAATAATTCTAGAATATTCAAGAAAATTTCCTAAGTAGGAAATATATCTCTGACAGTATCTATAATTTATATAAAAAAATATTATTTTTATTATTAAGTATTCCATGTTATTATATATAAACTATACTATAGATAATAGATTTATTTAATTATTCTATTAATAATTAATATAATATTATAAATATTATTTAATTATCTAGTTTATTCTTTCTATTTGACTGTTTTTTTATAGATAATATATTATAATTAACTTCTAATCTATTTTTATTAAATCTATAAGTAATTACTAAAATTTTAATGTAAATAGCTTATCTTAATCTAATATAATCTTTTCTACTACTCTATAATAAATAAAAATATATTTATATAGTATATATATAAATTATACCGTATTAAGTATTAATTTACTTAATATTAAATAGATATATTTAATAAGTTAACCTATTATTACTATTATTATATTCTATTTTTTTAATTTGGGTAGTAGTTTTATAAAATCGATTATAATCTATTTTTAAAATCTTGAAAATATATTTAGTAATTATATAAATTTATATAATTTATATTTTATTAATTTATTTTTAATATAGATTTTATATTTTTTAATATATTTTCTAATTTACTTTACTATATTTAGGAAATAGTAGTTTTTTATAATTTATTTTAATATTTTTTTAATTTTAAAGTATTTTTATATTAAATTATTATAGTATTTTTAAATAATTATATTCTATAATTTCTAAGAAATCTATATAAGATTTTAATAATATATAATTCTATCTTTATTTTTAGTAAATAGATTATTATTTATTTTAAATTTCTGGTTAAGTAATTTATTCTTTCTATTTACCTTTATAATAAGATATTAAATAAAATCTTTAATTTTTATAGTTACTGCTATAAGTATTTAGCAGTTATATTTAATTAATCTATTTTTATACTATTTTAATATTACGGGTTTAATTATTTTTCTTTTAATTTTATAATTAAGTTTTCGGCTTAAGATATTAACTTAACTATTTTCTAATTTTTTATAATATTTAATTTTAAAATTATATTATAATAATATTTTAGTTTATTTTATTTATTATTATATAAACTCTTTTATAGTTATAAAATAGATTAAATTTTTATAATCTAATTTTATAATAATCTAGTATTATACTCTCTCTAGATAAACTCTTTATTTTTTAAATACTAATATTATAGCTAATAATTTTTTATTATAAATATTATAGTTTAGTTTAGCTTAAACTAATTTTCTAAATATAAATACTATTAATTATAGTTTTTTATCTAATTTTATTTATACTATTTATATACTAATTATATAATTAAATATATTAATTTTAATAATAATTTATTTAACTAGATTATACTATATTAAGATTAGTATAGTAGTAATTACTTTTTTTATTTTATTAAATATACTCTAGTATCTATCTATCTATTTCTATTATTTTAATTTTTTAAATAGATTAAAAAGTAGTTCTAACTTTTATATATATTAGTTAATAAATTTCTAATAATAGTTTAGTAATCTAATAAACTATTATAATTTTTTAAAATTAATTAATTTTAGCTATTTTTAAATAGCTTTTATTTTTTTTTTTATTTATATTTTTTTAGTAGAGATTTAATATTCTAAAAATTTAGTCTTTTAAATATAAAATTTATATTTTTTTAATTTTAATTATATTTCTATTTTTTATAGTTTTTTTAAAATTACTTAAATATATTTAACGTGATTTTCGAGATTATATAAAAAAATTAAAATATTATTTAAATATATAATAATAAATATATCAAGAATTTCTTCTAATATTTTATTAATAAATCTTTAAAATAATACTAGTATATTAATAAATCTAAAAAATATAATTAAATATTTATAATATCTATATTTTATTTAAAATATAGTTTTCTATTTTTTATCTTTTATAATTTTAAAATAATAGTATATATTAATAATATTAAGTTTTATAAACTATTTTATTTCTTTTATTTTATTTTATATTTTTATAATAAATGGTAATAGATATTTATTTTTAATTATAATTTTATTTAATAGTTAATAATTAATATATAGTTATAATTCTTTTTTTTTTTTAAGTATAAATAATATACTGTATTCTACTAGATTTTTTAATAATTAAATTTATTTTTTTTTAAATCTATTTTTAATATATTTTTTTAAAGCTTATAACTCTTTTTTTAATATTAAATAGATTTATTTATATATTATTTTTTTTTTCTAAATAAAAATAGTATAATTATACAGTCTATACTCTAATAACTTATTTATTTATAATTATTTAAATAGTTTTTAAAATCTCTAATATTTTTTAAATAGATTTAGTTATTCCGCGAAATTAGCTACTAATTTCTAAAAGTTTAAAAATATTTAAAAGTTACTATCTAACTCTATTAATATCTAATTTATTTTTAATAAAAAATATTATTTTTTTTTAATTTATTTTCTAGTATTATAATTTCTAGTTTTTTTTATTTATTTATAAATATCTATTCTATTAGTTTAGTTAACTATTCTTTTTTTAAATATTAGATTATTACTATAATTATATTTTTTACAGAATTTCTTTTTATAGTATACTAATCGCGCTATTTAATTCTTCTACTATTAATATATTTATTAATAAAAATATAAATATTATACTCTATATATAATTTTTTTAAATAATAATAATTATTTAAATAAAATATTTACTATTTTTAATTTATTATTAAATTATAATCTTTAAGCTATAAGATCTCTAATATTATATTATATTTATTTTTTAAAGATATAATATTAAAAACTATATTTTTAATATATTACTTTATAGCTATAGTAATAAATACTCTATTTAACGATGAAACAGTTAGACAGTAGCTAAAAACGGCAGCACTTAACACTGTTTTGTAAGTCTTTCTAACCAGCTCCGGTCTTGGTACGACATATTCTTAATATCACGGCTGACTATCTCTACCACTATACCACGCTTTGGTTGGTTTTAGCCTATCTCTATTACTAGCTATTTTTTATTTTAGATAATCTATAATAATACCGCCGCTAAAGAGCTTTTTATTACTTAGATAAATTTTTGTATATCTTTAAAAAGAGCTAGGATAGACTTTTCTATTCTATTATATCTAATTCTTTAAATACTGCCACTGCTATAGCTATCTTATATATTTTTTTCTTTTATTTATTAGTAAATTATATATTGTCTACTATTTACTTTAATATTTTAAAAAATCCCGGTCTTTCTTAATTATTTCTATATTTAATCTATTTTTATTTTTTTTTTATTTTTTTGGCTATACGGTATTTTATTTAAATAATTAAATCTAATAATAATAGCGACTCTGGCACCGATATATTAGATATCTTTTTAAATAATAGAAATAATAATTTCTTAGATAATAAATCCGAAATAAATAGTAGTAATAATAGTTCTGATAATTTAGATACTAATTTTATTATTAATAATAGAAAGATCTAGAAATTTTCTGTAGAATACTATTTTTAAAAAGCTAAATATTTTAATATTTTATAGCTTTAATAGAAACAATATAGTCTATATATATAGAAAAAATTAAATAAGATTTAAAAGTATTAGAAATAGTATAAAATAATTATCTAAATTAATTACTTATTATTAATTACTAGTATATTTTAGTAGTTTCTATTATAATAGTAAATATAATCTAGTAAAATATTTTTATTAGCTAGTAAACTTAGAGAAGATAGTATAATTTTTAAAGACTTTTTTCTCCTGGAGATATAATTATTAATAGAGAAAGAAGGGCTGTAATTTCCCTGGTATTAAATATAAGAGTTTATTAGAAACATTTTAAAAGTAGTAGTATTTGATTTATAAGGCAGAGATTAGCCAAGGGCTTAGTAAAGATATTATTATGAAGATTTTAGATATAAATAACTAAAATATAACAAGTTTACTGGTAAAGACAAGACTAACTATTTATAAATACTAATAATTATTATAGAAGAGAAAAAGCTTCGGCTTGGATGCCGTCTAAAAGCTATAATATATATTAAGAATATGGCCGAGTTTGCTCGCGTACTTCTATCTACTATAGAGATAATTTTTAAATATGATTAGCTTTGTATATAAGTGCTTCTGTACTGCTAGCTAGTAGCTATTATAAAAAGCTGCTCTAGAGCTTTATTAAATCTACGCTATTAGGATCTCTTATTAATTTTAATCTAGGATTTGGAAAGAGAATGTTTTTAATTATTTATATATCTGATTCTAGAGTTTACTAAAATCTTTTTAAATAAGAAGGAGTTGTAAGTTTATACTAGTATTATTTTAGTCAATATATTAGGCCGGTTATATAGCGGACTATTACTAACTATATAAACTAGAAATATATTTTCTATTCTAGAAATCATATTTAATCTATCTTTAGTTCTTAGTTTATATATATTTTTTCTTGGTATACTGTTTTATATTAAAGTATTTAAAAGCTTCTTAACTAATAAATCTATACTAGACTATTCAGAAAATCTATATATTATTAATATTTTTGGAGGTCTTGAATAGCAAGAGCTAAAATTAAAAGATAAGATTTTTAATTAATTTATATTTTGTTAAACAGTATATAAGGTAGATAGCTTTTAAATTATTTTAAAAAAATAATTTATAGATAGATTTCTACAGTACTGAATAAAATATAGAAATAAGATTACTAGCTTTAAATAGATTATTAAGCTATATAGTCTCTATTATAGAGCTGCTAAGGCTTTTAATAATAGCCGTAAATAATTCTTAATATCAAGAACTATTTAAGTCCGGAATAATATAATTAATCTTTTTTATTAAATAGTAGATATTACTAATAAGCTATAGAATATAATATTATAATATATTAGTATTAATACTTTTATAAAGTATTATAGTATAGGAATTTATATCAATATTTAGATAATTATTTAGAGATTACTAGCTATAAAATAATTACTATAGTTTACTATTTCTATAAGTTATTTAATTAATCCCCGGTAATCATATAAGTTAAATAATATAAACTATATTAATAAAATTCTATATATAGTTATTTTAAAGAAATATTACTAAATAAGAAAGGGCGATCTAGACTAGATAAAGCTAGCTTTTAAAATAGTAAAATAGTCTTTTAAAAAAACCTTTAAAATTTACTAATAAAAAAAGAAAATAGTTAAAAAATTATTACGGTCTATTTATCTAGTATTTAAAGATATATACTAATATAAAAGATAATATATTTATATATTAAAAAAATATAATAAGACTTAATATAAATATTATAATAAATAGTAACAATAATATAACTATCTAATATAAAAAAATCTAGAGCAATATAAAAATAAGTAACTAGTTATTAATATTAAATAGTAGCTTATAGGAAGGCTTGTAAATAAAAAGATAATAGAGATATTATAATATACCAGATATATAATACCGTAATATATAATACTTATTAACACTATTTTTACTATACTAAATACTACTGTTAAATAGAAATATAAGTACCGGATTTCTGTGATTAATATAGTTATTACTTTCTATAATATATAAAAGAAATATTTTTTTAAATAATTAAATACCAGTAAAAAACACCGCGCTACTGATATATTATTGTCTATATTTATAAAAAGACAGGGCTCTCCGCGGGTGGATAATGTTAAGACTACTTTTTATTAAATAATAGTATCAGTTTGCGTTAACTCTAAAGATAAGAAATTAATAATTTATTTTTTATATATTATAAATTCTAAGCTTTCTGCTATAGAGTAATTAAGGATATATAGTACTTCTGGATCTCTTATCCAATACTTTATTAATAGATATATTAAATATTTTCTAAAAGATATACGCGTGTGATATAATATCTATAATAAAAATCTATTATATAAGTCTATATTAATAAATTATATAGAGTAAGTATATAGAATTATCTTTTATTAACTATTATCTACTCTAGACCTAATTTAATTTTAATTCTCTATTATATAGAAAGTTACTATAGATTAAGCTTATTTATCTTTTTTTTATTATTATAGAAAGCAAAGCCCTGTATTTATATTATAATCTATCTTAAATATATATATACCCAGTGCTAACTCTTAAAAATAAATAAGTAATATATTTATTTAAAGTATTCATACTCCTTAGAGATAATATCTATAAATAATATTAATATAATCTAAGATTTATAATTAGATCATTAATTTAGAAAATCTATTATATTAATGTTTATATAACTTATAACATCTTATATATTTATCTATAAAACTAAATATCTAATATAATACTTCAGTGTATATTAATATTAATATATATTATTAGAATTATATAATTCTTTATCTTTCTATATATTGTTTCTATCTATTAATACATATTCCAGTATATAAAACATAGTAATCTAGATATTTTTAGTGTTCAAGACAAGGATTGGTGGAGGCAGCACCACGCTTGATATATTTCCTTTAGATATCTATAGAGTATTACTATTATATAATCTTTGCTATACTATCAAGATTTATATTAATTTAAAAATTATATTAAGCAGCCAATTCCTATTAAATAATCTATTTAGATCTTAGATAATATATTAATTAAGCTGATTAAACTCTTATATCTAATAGGATTATTAAATCTATCTACTAGCTGCTCTTTTAATAGAGTCTAGACCCTATCTAAATTAAAAAAGATAATTTTACTGCTATATCTTAATTAAATTATTAAGAAAATATCTGTATTATACTCCTAGTAATACTTATATATCTTTAAGAATAACTAAATTTTCTATTAATTTTATTATTAGTATTTTAACTTAATATTATTTAATTACCAGCGCTGGATAGTTCTTGCTTTAATTATTATAATATAAGTTAAGATTAGAAGTTATTTATAGACTCTTAAAATAATTAATAGATTTTTAATTAATATAAATAAGACTTTCCGTAGATATAGTATATAGATGGATTGGCCTTTGTTTTATAACTATAAGAGGCTACAGTTTTAATATTAGATCACGAATTTTAATTTTATAAGTATAGCCAATAATTCTCTTTTTTCTTTAGTAATTAACTGGACACGCTTATATATTTTGAAAAATAAAAGATATTTAATTTAAAAAGGAAATAGAAATAATTTATCTAAAAATAGAAATTATAAATAATATTAATACTCTATATATTAATACTATTAAATAATTATAAATATTATAATTAATACTAAGATTCTTATAGATAAATTATATATCAATAATCTTTAATAATATAGATATTAGTATTCTAAATATATAAGCTACTAGTAAACTTTTTATAAGATTGTACATGTGACTATCTATTAATATGATTTATCTATAATTTATACTAAGCTATAAATTCTACTAGAATCACTGTATAATATTTATCTATAGATTAATTATTAAGTAACTTTAGTCTTTGGCGTAATAATTACTTATATATATCTAGTTTTGGAATAACTAGTTATATTTATTTCTACTTATTTCTATTTATTTCTACTTATTTCTACTTATTTCTATTTATTTCTACTTATTTCTACTTATTTCTACTTATTTCTACTTATTTCTACTTATTTCTACTTATTTCTACTTATTTCTACTTATTTTAAGGTTGATTTTAAACATATATTAGTTTATAGCTAATTAACTAGTATATTATAATATTTATAGAGAAAATCTAATAACTAGCCAGTTAATAGTAAAGTTCTAATTTATATCTATAATAAGAAAAATATAACTTAATATCTATATAAAAATATAACTATTAAATTTAATAAGAATAAAATCAAAACACTGCTATAATTAAGAAATAGAGAGATAGTTAGATTTGTAGTATATTAGAAATAATATTTAGACTTTACTATTAGATTATTATTAATTAATTTAGTAATTGTAGTAGAAGTCTATAAAAAATGATAATTTATTATCTAGAACTTAAAGAATTTATACTTAGTAAATAGTAACTTGGTAAGTAATAAGACTAGTTTAAGTATTGGCTTTATAAACTATAATCAATCGCAAAATAAGGCCGGCTCTTTAAATAAAAAGTAATAATTCTTTAATTTTAGACTAAATACTGTTTTAGATAATAATAATAATTATTTAAATATTGATTTTTAGTTTAATAATTACTAACTAAACAGTGATTAGTAAAGTAATAATAATTAGCCAAATACTGGGTTATCAATTTCTAATAATACGGGATTATATAGAGATAATAACTGATTTAAAAATAACTATCTAAATAGTGATTTTATATATATTACTATTTCTAAATTCAAGTTTACTTAATTATTAAATAATATAGAATAACTAAATAATATTTAACTAGATAAAAAAATTAAAGGCTAGTCTAAAAATAATTTAAATAGTAATTTACTAAAAATAGCTATATCTTAAAGTATGGCTAATATACTATCAAGTAAAACAGGATAGATATATATTAATTAATTAAAGGAAGTCCTACACTGACTTGTTACTGCGGAAGATAAAAAAGACAGATATTATTAAGATCTAGGAAGATTTATCTAAAATATATTTTCTTTAAAAATTAGATAGCTCTAGAAAATATAGATTAATATTTATTTTAAATTAAAGAATTACTATTAATATATATTTTAGCAGATTCTAGAAAAAGTAAACCTAAATCTATTATTATTTTACCTGTAAAATAGAGAATAGATTAATAATAAAATAATAATATTAAAGATTATAATAAAATTATTAAATAAAAATCTTATATTATATATTTAAACAAGATATATATATTAATATTTGACTATAATTTCTACTATAGATTATAATACTATAATTGGCGTAGTATAACTGATTTAATAATAAGTCACAAGGCTATAATTTTATAATTTAGACTATATTATCTCGGAGCCTATATTAACTAATAATAATATATTTATTCTCTATTCTATAAAAAGTATTGACCAGTATATTAATACCTATATTATATTTAATAAAAATATTATCTAGAATATTAATAAAAAGTACTATTACTATATCTCTAATACGTATAATATTAGCTTATAAAATCTATTTAATAATTTAAAATATTTAGTATTTTTTTTTAATATATTCTTAAGTAGTTAGATAAGCTGTTTATATCACTAATAAATTAATATTTAAATAGATAGTAAAAGTAATAGTTTAATATAATATTATTATTCTTAATATTTTAGTAATATTACTGTCCTACTGTTCTATTAACAGATAACTTAGAGATATAATAATAAATCAGGCCTGTTTAAGCTTAGATAATTTAAATACTTTAAAAAAGACGGAATATATAATACAGTTGCTCTTAATAAACCATAAAAAAAACCCGTAAAGATATAAACTATCTAAATACTAAGTCTAATAGTAATATATCTTTAGAATCCTACTTAATCTATAGAGTATATTCTTTAGTTCTGATTATATATTTTTATACTTATTCTATAGCTTTAAGTTCTTTATAAAATCCTTGTCTAGTATTAAGAATATAGATCCTAGTCGCGGACTTGCCTTAATAGACTTAAATTCTAAAAATACTAAAGCTTGACTTAGAGTAGATTATTATAAAAAAAAACTATACTTTTCTAATATCTTTTTAGGATCTAAAATATATAGGTCTAACCCTAGATAAATTAGCTTTAGACTAGATATAAAAGCACGGGTCTTTATTTTTAAAAAGGCCAAGCTATACAGTACTTATTATTTTATATAGATATATATTTTACTCTATAATTAATATTTTAGAAATTAATTATAAAATTAAAAAAAAAGATATATTATTTATATAGTATTAAAGACTATAGATTCCAGCGGTACTATAATTATTATATAAATACTATAGATTATAATACTATAGTTTATTTTTAGTTTCTTTATAAATATAAATATATATATAATATAAAAACATTAAAAATATTGCTATTATTCTTTAATTATAAATTAATTATATCTTTTAACTACTTTAATATATATTAATTTAATCTAGTCTTTTCTAAAGTACTGGAGTATATAAAAAAGCCTTTACTATCTCTTATATCTCTTATAATTAAACAGCTATATCTAAAGTTTCCGCGGATAATATTATAGTATTATCTACTTTCCGCGGATATTCTAGATAAACTAGTAAATTTCTATATTTCTGATACCATTATTATAAATCCAGCTATTAAATAATAAGTAATATATCTACTATCTACTCTATTTTAGTTTAGTAAAAATATAAGTCTAGAGAAGAAATATTTCTATTTTAATATTTTTATTAGACTATATAGAACAGGATTGTTTAGATAGTTTGATAGAATTAATAATAAGAGAACTATATCCTGGAAGTAGTTAGACTATATAGTATTTTTTTATATAATTAGTATTAAAATTAATAAAAAGATATATTTTTAATTTATTTTTTATAGCTATAGCCTATAGAGTTAAGTCTATAATAAATACTTTATAATACTAGAGATTTAATAAAGATATTCTACGGGAAGTAGAGTATATTTGTAGTTAATATTATAGTAGCTTTTCAAGACATATAAAGCTTATCTTGATATATCAAGATTAATTAGTTTTAGAGACTTAACTATAGACTATTTAAACCGGTATAAAGATAAAAGAATAATAGAAAAAAAGAAAACATAAACTAGATAATAATTAAATATAACTTTATACAGGCACGAAATAGTTTTATATCCTTTTAATTTTATTAGTATCTTTTAAATAAGTCTACTGCTATACTGTAACTAGAGCTATCTATAACTAGAAGTAAGACTATTACTATATTAATAGAGACTATTACTATATATATAGAGATAGTTACTGTATATAGGGAATCTACTATATATATAGAATCTATTGCTGTATATACAGGGCTAGCTACTGTATTAATATAGTCTATTACTATATATAAGGGATTTACTGCTTTATATATAGGGATTATAACTATATAGATAGATGTCCTTGTGAAATATACTAAGGATAGTATAACTGCTATAGCTATTCCTATATAAATTACTGTTATCTTTTTATTACTCTCTATTGCGCTTATTACTAGAACTTAGATACTTAGAATTACTATAGCTTGTATACTTTCTAGAGAAGGGATTAATACTATTTTAATATCTATACTACTGGAAAAAAAGTTCTCTATTAAGATATAAATAGTATAGAATATGCTGGTTGTGATATCTCAGTTAAAGCTATTATCTCTATTACTCGAGATAATATAGCTTTCTATAGAAAAGACCGCTGATTTTTAAGAGATATCTATATAACTTGACTTTCCAAGGCTTTTTATAAAGATATATCTATACTATCTATTATATCTTCTATAATAAATCTATTAATATACTTTAGTAATAGAATCTTGTTTAAATTAGATCTTAATATAGCTACTTAGAAATTTATACTATTACTGTTATAATAGAAGTCTACTATAAACTATAATAATCTTAAGCTTATAGGATTCTATAGTACTGTAGCTATAAAGAACAGCTTATATTAATTACTAATCTGTACTATTACTTAGATAGTTTGGATTTTATTTAGATTATTTACTGTTTATTAGATATTTGCTGTTTTAGTTTTTTTTATAATAGATTTATTATTAGTAGACGTACTCTCAATTAATCAATATTTTTAGTTTTGTATTTCTATTACAAAGTTTATATAGTTCTTGAGAGACTGTATATAATAGATTTTCTTTCTAGTTAAAGTATAGCTAGATTTAATATATTATTTGCTTATATATGGAGCAAAAGCAAGTATTCTATATCATTTATTTATTTACGGTGTATTAAGTATAAGAAAGTTATTGATATCTAGAGCTTCTATCTAGGGTTAAGATTATAATAGTACTGGGCCCTCTTATTAATTTTATATTTGGCTATCTATTATACTATTTAGATAAATAGACTTCTAGTTATTCTTTTTATCAAACAATTCAAGAATCTATATAACAGAGTAATCTTTGGCTATAATAAACCTTATTAATTTATTCTATATTTTTTAAAAATCTTTAAGATTACAGTTTTATATATAATTAGTAATTAAATAAATACTGTATATAATTCTTTTTAATAATAGATAATAGTTTTTAGAGACTTGCTAATATATCTTATTTATTTCTACTAGTTTATTATTAAATTTCTCTAGTTTTAAAAGATATTAGTTATATTTAGCGCTTGACACTTCTATAAGATATTTTTTATACTATATTTTAAAATTATTATTTAGTATTTTATAAATAATTATTTAGTAGAGCCTTTCTAACTTATATATAGAATCTTCCCCGGAAAGAGCTGTTTTTTATTTTTAGAAATAGTAAAAAGAATTATAAAGCACTCTTAAAGGGTATATAATATTATCTATATCTTGATTATTACTATTCTATATATACTATATTTTAATTGCTCTCTATAAATCTTTAAATTAATAATAATTAATCTTTCTAATATCTATAGAATAGCTATTCTTTCTATTCTAGTTCTTAAGTTAAGTATTTAAAATATTGAGATAATATTTTATTTCCGCAGTATTATTCTGGGAATCCTCAGTAATTAATAAGCTAAAAAGAGTCTATAGATATTTTATAGCTAATTAGTATATAATAATATAATATATTTTTAGACTATTATTAATATTATTAGATTTCTTTTTTTTATTAAAATAAAATAGAAGCCAGTCTTTATAGTTATATAATTTATCTTAACTTTATATTAGATTATTAAAACAGTACTATAATATTAGAAATATAGTTAGTTTCTACTATAAATAGTATTTATAATAGTAATATATCTATAAAAGCCTTTTTAATTTTAGAATAGATATTTTTATTAATTATCTACTTGTCTGGATATACTATTATTTTAAAGTCTAATAGTAAAAGTCTATATTTTTCTAGTACCGCTTCGTGGATTATTCTTGTAGCTCTAGTTATATTTTTAAACAGGATTTCAGTAATTATATATATAATAGCTATTTTTTAATTTTTACTAAAATCTTTTCTTTGTTTATTATTTTTATTAAGTAGATTAGTTTTACTGCTAATATTAGATAATTCTATATCTAAGATAAACCCGTTTTTAAATAGAATATTGTCTAGTAGTGTCCCTGATAAGTCTTCTCTTTAATAACTGTTATTTATAGAATATATAATATTTAATAAAATAGATTATATATAAGTTTAAGAGCCTAATAAAAAAAGCTATTAAGTATTCTGCTCTATTATAGATATTATACTATTTATATTATATAGAAGTATAGCTATATTTAGCCCTAGCCTAGGCTGTCTTTGAATTTAGAAATCTAATAAAAAGAATAATTAGTTTATATTATTTAATATAATAGTATTACTAGTAGACTATATCCCGTCACTTGTATTATTGCCGGAATCTTAATTTAATATTATACCAGAATATAAAGTAGAGTCTTTATCTTATACTAAAGGCTATAAGTTTTTTATAAGATTTAGTATAATAGTATTATCTAAAAATTATAATCTCTCGCTTATAATATTATTTAAAGCTTTATTTAACGCTGTTCCACGATTTAGAATAGTATCTACTTTTTCTATTATTACTATTCTATTTTCTTTAGTAATAGCAACCTTTTAATAAATAAAAGTATTAAATATTATAGAAATAGCTATATTAAAAATAAAATTGTTTAGAAGATATATATAATTAATAAAAATAGTAATATAGATTTTATATTTATAATTAAAGATTAAATAATAAATAAAAGAATAAAATAAAATATAACTAAAATAGTTTTTAAATTACTGTAGTTCGCTCTATATATATTTATATAATTAAACTGGCTAATTCTAAGGGATATTTTAAAAACACAACTAACAGAGCTTTAAAATATTTTATATAGATTAATAGCTGGAGGCAATATATTAGATCTTAAATAGGTTTTTTTTTGGATCATGATATGCCGAAGTATACTAAGAATTGCTATATTTTATAAAACTATAGCCTCTCAATATATATTTTAAAAAGAGAAGCTGATATTAAGTAATTTATATATTACTTTCTATTAATATAATTATCTACTAAATATATTATTAGTATATTATAACTTAATTTATAATAAATAATATATTAGTGTTTATATTTATTTTTGAGATCTTTATTTTATAGATATTATTAGTTAAGCTTGAGTATATTATTTCTACTAAATCTAGATATTTAAAGCTCTAAGTCTAATTCTATTAGAATAGTATTAATAAAAATCTTATAATCGATTTTATAATAATAAAGGGAAAGGCGGTGTATTATATTATAATTAAATAGATTAATAATCCTATCTTTTTATTTAATTATCTCAATACTAATATTAGAGACTAGATAATTTTTAAATTTTATAGTTTAAATTATATATTAATACAGTCAAGCTTGAGAAATCTATACTTTTTAATAGAAGGGTTGGATATAGGCTTTAATTAATATAATTTTTAAAATAGAGAGGATTTTACTTTAACTATTATAGTAAATTCTCTCGAGCTATAATGGTTTTTCTATAAATAAAACTAATCTTTGTCCCACTACTATATTGGTATAGTATTTATACTTAATTTAGATGATAGAATAAAAGAGTTTATTAAAAATATAAAGTAAGGAGGTATTAGAAGTATTAATAGTAATTATTATTCTATTTCTAGTATTTAAATTAGTACTAGTCAAAATAGTATTTCTAGTATTAGTCTAGTTATAAATTCTACTGTATCATTGGTATAGATCCCTTTTACTAATTCTAGTTCTATTTCTAGGTCTATAGCGAGTCCTCTCTGGAATCTAACTGTTAATTTAATTGGCAGCTATGCCCCAAGCTAAAGCCCTGAGTCTACCAAGATATCTATTATTACTCCTGTCTAGATAATAATAATTATCTAGATAGTTAATTATTTAGAAAGTATAAGTATATTATTTAAGAAATGCTTAGTTTTTAAGACTGTTTCTATATTTAAAAGAAGTAGCGTTTCAGCGGTATCTCTTTTTATTTTTATTTTTATTTTAGCTACTGCTATATTATATTTATAATTAATTAATTGTTTAGCTTCTTTCTATTTAAATAGTTTTAATATAAGATAGTAAGTAATATATTTTATTTTACTCTATAAAAATATTTAAAAAAAAAAATAAATAAATTTTGTTTTCTTTTCTATAATAAATATATCTAATAATTAAAAAAATATAGCTACTGTTGTACTAGAAATATAGATTAGATAACACGGGTATACTAGAAATTAATTAATATTCAGCTATTTTAATCTATTATATTAAATTGTTTATAATATATATAGTTTATCCTGAAGCTATTTAGTATTAAAAGTAGGATTAAGTGAACTTTTTAGTGCTAGTATATAAAATCCGGGAGTATTATATAAAGCTAAAAATAGTACAGGACTTATTTAGAAACTAATTAAATTTATCTAGAAAACTATAGTATTTAGAGAAATAATTTATTATAAAAAGATAGGAAAAGAATAACTTAATAAATTTTCTATATTTTAAGAATAGCTTCTTTAGTATATTTTTATAAATATATTATAACCATATTAATAAAGAACCTCTTAGAAGAAGAAGTATAAACACTGCTAAACTATATATAATTTAAAAAAAAAATTTAAAGCTAATAGAGAATAATATTACTGGAGTAAACGGAGCTGTTTAATAAAATTTAATAATTTTTATTTAGATATATTTGAGAGTAGAAGAGATTATAAAATCTATATTATAATAATAAGTAAACTAAAACATCTAATATATATATAGTATATAGTTTATAACTTCTATTTATAAGAGAACTAGATACTATAGGTTAATAAAATAATTAATATATCGAGTTTAAATATCCCGCTTTAATTAATAAAAGAGTCTATTAGATAGAGTATTAGCTAAAGACAGAAATATAGATACCAGATAATTTCAAAAATAATAGAAAGTAGATACCGGCCACTAATAATAAAGAAATTATAACCCGGAGACATCTATATAAGTTATCAAAGCTACTAGTACTAAATCTTATAATTACCCTAATTCTTTTATAGCTTTTTTTTCTTCTAAATACTCTAGTACTGTTAGAATTAATTATTAGTCTATTTTATATATATATACCGTGATTGTATTTTAAATAAAAAAAAAATAATTAAATAATAATATAATATTTATTTTAGCCTTTCCTTTTTTTTTATTTATTTATCCAGCTTTTATATCTATTTATTTCTTTCTATTTTCTTTTATTATCTATATTTATTTTTAATTCTTGCCATTTAGTACTATTTAAATATAATTTAAACTCTTTAGTATCTATATATATAACCAAAGTCTATAATACTTTTATTATAAATTTATTATACTATACTATACTTTTTTCTAATTAAGCTGTATTTATTAATATAGTATATTTTATATCTAGACCTACTTCTTATCTATAAATATAGTTTTCTTTCTTTTTTATATAAGTATAAGCAGATATTCTATTTAATATAGTTAATAAAATAGATATATATTATATAAAGCCGCGATAAATTTATAGACTTTTTTATTAAATATATATTAAAAAATACTCGATATTTTATTAGTTCTACTATTAATTTATTTTAAAAACTAGTATAAATCTCTCTATAAATAGTTTAGTAGTTAATAAGTTTATAAGGCTTATTCCTTTTATATAAATAGCGGCCTATCTTATAGAAGTATAATAGTATATATCTTTATAATATTATTAAAAGTTTCTAGAAGCAGAATCTATTTATACATTTAGATATTAGCTGTAGATCTTTTAATTTATTAATTACTCTATAACAGCTTAAGACTAAGAGCCTTGAATAGAGATTTAGTAATTATTATTAGGAATATATCTATTCAAAATAGTAATTTCTTTATAATTGCTTATAGATCTTTTAGTTCTAATACTATTATTAAATAGAATACTAAATTTTATAATACTATATAAAATATTTATTTTAAATTTCTATAGTCAAGATTCTTTGTTTTATATAAGAATACTTTTTAAAAATATTTAATAATTATTAAAATAATTTTTTGATTATAATCATTGATTTTTTTTTAATACTGCTTCCAGGACTCTCTATCTCTATAAAAATAGGCCAAAATTTAGCTAATAGTATATAGATCGTTATATATAGTTGTCTCAGGAACTATTTTAGTGTTGAAGTTAATAAAAAGAATTTGTTAATTCTACTATTATATATTGTTTAAAATAAAAGACCACGGGTTTAGATTACCGTGGATAATATTCCAAGAATAAAGAAACTTTATATAGAATAGAAGCGGTTCTGTAAACTAAAATAGTATTTATATATTAAAATAGCAGCTGAATTAGTAAAATATTTCCTCTAGATATAGATTATATAAATCTGTGATTATAATATCTCTTTTATTAACCGTTTCAAACTAATATAACTATAGTATACTAATATCTCTAGATATTATATAAAATATATATATTTTATATACTAGTAAATAGATATAATTAGTTTTAATTATAAATTATTTTTATATAACTCTATGGCGTGCTATTATAATATTAGTTTATTTATTTTTCTTTTAGTAGATATTAAGTACCTACCAACTTTAAGAGATCCCAGTTAATCTAGCCATGCGAGGATCTTATATAGTCCTATAGATACTATTTTAACTATTATCTTAGTTATAAGGATTATGATGGATTTATTTAATAAGATGATTAATAAATATATAATTATAATAGATCTTATAATTAGTATATTAGTAGTGTAGTTAGATTAAATATAGATAATAGCTAATGTTTTTAGAGTAGATTATTAAAAGGACTATATTTCTCTAGTAATATAAGTAGGAGTGGTCTTGTATAAGCGGGACTTGCCAAGATATATATTAGATTAGATTATCTAGGATAATACTGTTTTATACATTAAGCGGGAGTTAGATAATCCCTGATTTTACTATTACAGAAGTAATTTTAATCTACTAAGATTAAGGATATATAAAGTAAATATATATATTAAAAAAGCCATAAGTTCTATACTATAGTCTATATAAATGGCCTATTCTAATATAGTCTATAAATATTTAAAAAAGAGAGTCTATAGATCTATATTGTCTAGAGAGTAAGAAAATAAGTTATTAAAAAACAAAAATATAATAAAAGATCTAGATATTATATATTAAATAAATAATACTATATTTAAAAGTATCAAACTCTATTAACTGGATTAGCTACTTTTTAAAAGTCTAAAGGTTTATAGTATAAAATCTTTTAACTAATAAAATATTAAGCATCTTCTTTATAGATTTGGTAAGGAGGGTTGCTATTATATAGATCTATTGATCTGGATATTTACTAAATTATTACTATTTAAATTATAATAGTTTTTAGTACTTAATTCACTGTAGAGACTAACTAAAGCCGATTTAAAAAAGATTAAATTATAGTAAAATTAGAAATTACGCTATTTATAAGGGAAATATTAAATTACTACTATTAACTAGTAGTTAGATTATAGCAATATATAGTGAAACTTTATTTTCTATAACTCTACTAAATTAACTATAGAGTCCCGAAAAAAGCTGTATAAAGTGGATAGTAGTTTATAAAAATTTAGTAATAGTAAAATATTTCATAATATTTAGTATTATTAAAAATAGAGAGACAATAAGATAGCGGGTAAGTAGTTAGTAAAATAAACTTTAATAAAATACCGCGATTTTTATTAAATTTATAAAGAGAAAGCGAAGCAGGAGGACCACGACTATATTAATTTACAAGAAAGACTTAATATCCTTTTAGTATTTTTTACTTTATAGTAATCCTGGTATATAGGAATTTATCTTTTAAATCTAAATTATTCTAAGATATAAATCTATATTTAATCTAGAATCTTGTTAAAAGTACTGATATAAATAGAAACTAGCTGATTATCTCTCCAAGATTTTTAAAACATAGAATAGGCTTATATATCATTAACCCGGGTTTTTAGATCTAGATATAGTAGATTATCTATAAAAAAGATATTCCTTTTTATCTAAGCAGAACCGTTGTTATATATATAATATCTTTAATCAAAATCTGGTATTTCTTTAAATAGTGGATTTATAAATTTAATTATATCTGTAGTAGGCTATATTAAAATTTCTAGGGATTATATCTTTTCTAAAGCTCTTTTATAAAGATATAAAATATTTAAAGGCAATGGTATATATAGTAAAAAAACTACTGCCTAGTAATTATAAAGGAATAATTTGTTAAGCTATATAGAGATATTATATCTCTTTATTAAATTAGAAATTTCTAACTTAAGTTTTAGATAATAACTTTTAATATATTAAGTATACTGAGAGTAACTTTGGCTTTTAGTTAGTTTATTGTTAGATCTTTCTCTTTGCTATATATTATTTTTATGGGTTGTTGGATATATATCCTCTTAGCCACAGTCGGTACTCAAAGCCGCGGTAAATACCTAACCATTAAAAGCTCTGGGCCAGCTTCAAGGTATTTATATGTAATATTGGGTTTGTTTTATCTAGTAATATAATCTAATTAAGCTTAACAGAGTACCCTTCTAAATTCTAGACTATTTATAGCTTATTAATAAGACTCTAGCCCCTGGTTTTTTTTAAATATAAGTAATCAATTCTTCTAGATTATAGTAAATAAGTGACTGATACGCTTCTATAAATATTATAAAAGAATATTTATATAGTCTCTTATTTATTATTAATAATAGATATAAAAAAAGCTTAGTCCCTTGATAAATAGTATAGAATAACTAATATAGGCTTTTTTTTATAAGATTAAAAATATCTCTTCTTTTAAAATATATATTCTCTTACTACTGGGGACTTTAAAAAGAATCTATTAATCTTTACTATTAAGAGAAATATATTTATATTTTTCTTTTCTATCTATAGTAGAGATATAGATAAAGTAAAGGATTATACTGACTAAAAACCAGTTTCTGTAGACTCTAAGTAGCGCTAGGATTTCTTAATATACACGGTTCTACTACTACTATTACTATTACTTAAGGATACTATAATATATAATAAACCTTTAGTAACTGCTATAGTAAGTTAGAGCTTTTTAATATAAGATACTATCTTACTATTAGTAGAAGATATTACTATATATAATAGACATTTAATAATTATTATAGTAGGTTAGGCTTTGTAAAAGCTGCGCTAAATAGAGTAAACTTTAAGACTGCCAAATCCGCTATCTAGTACTATATCTAATAGATAGATTAAAAAAACTATATTAGATCCTTAGCCGCAAAATGGTAGCAGTACTATTAAGATACAGCGGCCTGATCTATATATCTATAATATAGATATTATTCCAGGGATATTTATTATATATCTTTATAATTCTGAGAAAAAATATCTCTATATTGCGCTATTTAATATATTTAAAAAAAAACTATACTGTCTTCCGCTCTTAAATATAGACTAGTTTTTTTAATTACTTTATAAATAGGGTAATATCTAGTTTACAAAAGTTAATAAAATAATATAAAAAGTATCTATACTTAAGTTACTTATAGTTAAATAAGTTATAATTATTATCTACTAATCTATAAATCTTATCATTTTTAGACATAATAGTATATTCTATAATAACCTTTTACTGCTAGATATTGATATATATATTAGGAATACTATTAATCTACTGTACTATAATAATTATATAGATTAATAAATAATAGAAAATCAACAGGGTAAAATATTATAGAATTTAAATATACTATAATTTAATTATATTTCTAGTAAAATATAGAAAATCTTGATAATATATCTTTAGAAAGAGACTATAGAATTCACTTATTATAAAACTAAACATTTATCAGTTAAATTCTAAAAGTAGAAATATCTAATATTAATTATTTTTAATCAGCTCTATATTTTTTAATATTAATTCTCTTACCAACTGAATATATGGTTTAAGATAGAATAGTCCTAGAAAGAGTTAAAGAAAATTATACTGATCTTTTTAACTATAGTTTTTAATAGGATTTATATTATTTATCTATAGAAGCTTCTAGATAGAGCCTAATTTAGTAGACTCTAGAAATCTAATTAATACTGGATTTTAGCTACCGAATATTAAAGAGTCTCTATTTTCTAGAAAGATATTTGGTTTAAAATATTTAATAATAATTTTTTTAATTAAATAAATATTATTCTATACTATCTTTAAACTAAATTTTTAGAATATACTTATACCAATATTTATTGGAGTATATTAGCTATTATATATAAAGTCTTTATAGATTTATTATCTATCTTAACTGCCCCTTTTACTAAAAGAAGGATAGATTTTATATTTATATCTCTATATATAAGCCTAAGACTCTTGTATATATAATTAAAACTATTTAATAATTTCTGGCTAAATACAGCCATTTTATACACTTTCTATCGGCCAAGTAGTATTATAAATATCTATAACAGAGATATATCTATAATTTTATAGAAAAGATAGATATAGCTATTATTATATATAGCTTTTTATAGATAAACAATATTTTAGTTAGAAGTTAAAGTAAGCTTTATTAGTCAATCTTTATTAAAAGCTTTTATTTCTTTTATAATTATTTTAATAAAAGTATTATTCTTTATATACACAATATAGCCAGGGTCTGTCTAATCTATTTTAAATATCTTTTAATATCGCTTCTATAGATTTTTAATATCTCTTAAAAATAAAAATAAAATATTCTTTAAAATGGCTTGAGGTCCTTTCTAGAGTCTCTAATATCTTTTTATATCTTGCTTAGAGGGCTCTCTATTTACTAGAGATTATTTAGTAGTGTTAGAATATTCTATATTACTCCGCGGGAATATTAAGACTATATAGATATTATTACTTTAATTTATTATAATATTCTTTTCTCTAATTAATTATATTTTAAAATATCTAAGCTTATATATTTAATTAGACTATTTTTTATAGAAAAGACAAAATAATAATATTTATTAGCTCTAACTATAAAACTGTGGCCTTTATCTATAATCCTATATATTTACTATCTATCTACTCGGTATATTAAATATTATATTCCTCCGGAACCAAGTATAATATATAATAGTAAGAGATTTACTTATTTATAGAGTATATTTTAATCTCTATTAAATTATAACTATACTCTTATAGGTCTTTCTATTATACTTTTTTTATAAATAATAAATATTATAAAGTTCCGTTTATATAAACAAGGCTTAGTTATACTATCTTAATAAAACTACTATAGAATAAGCCCAATTATATACTGTTGTTTATCTTGTGGAACTATTATATATCTAATTATAATAAAAGATACACTATAGCTCTATTACTAGATCAATTATAAAGATATTCTATAGAAGACAAGAAAATCTTAATATTATAGAAAGATAAGTCCAGAGCAGGTTATGGTGTCTTGGAATATGCCACAATTTACAGAAGCCTTAAGTACCCTATAGAGGCCCATATCTAGTAAACTTTATATCCTCTCTATAATCGGGTTAAACATAGGAAATCTAATAGAGGACCATAATTTTTAGTATATAGAGTATTCTGTGGAAAATTTAATTATATAATCTGGTAGATCTTATAGATAACTATTATTTATAACGCCAAATATTGTATACAGCTATTTTAGGTACCGGGATATTTATATCCTATAGGCAGCCATACTTTTGCGAAGCTATATACTATATAGATAGACTGACTATCGGGGAATAGTTGTCCTATAGACTGCTATACTTTTACAAACTATATATACTATATAAAAAGATTGATTATTAAGATATAGTTAGCCTATAGATAGCTATAATTTTTATTATAGTATAGATACCCTGTAGGAGTCTTGAGCTTAGGAGATTTGTAATCATATATATAGCTATGCTTTAGCAATACTATACAAGTTATATAGTCTATCTAGTTATATAGTATTTCTTATTATATAGATTACCACATTTTATAAGTTTATATTTACTATACAGTTAACTTAGCCCTTAGGAATTTCTATCCCTGTAAAAAGCTATCTATATTATAAATCTAAAAAGCTCTATATGGCCTATAATAGGATATCTTAATTAATAGCTAGTTTATTCTTTTTCTTTAGTATAAGGGGTTCTTTGCTATACGGAAGGCCACTATATAGATAAGCTTTATATAGTTGTCTGATACTGGATTAGCTCTATCTATTTTTATTTTATTTAATAAGAATATAGTGTGTATAAGGGATTGCTTACCCTATAGCCCATTATACTTAATAAATATTAAAATATGGCCTATTTTATAATAAAACCGGTCTATTTCCTGTTAAACTATGGTTAATATAGCCCTGTTATAGATATTCTAATAGTTTATATCTATATTGCTGCCGGCTATATAGCCATACTCCTTCTTTAAGGATATATAATCCGGTGCTTTAGTTTTCTATTTAACCTATAGTTAATCTTTTTACTTTATAGGAGTCTAATTCTTTTCTATCTCTTTTACCAGCGTTGATTCTGGGGCCCGGTTACCTGATTATAAGCCATACTCTACCTACTTTACTTTAGAGATATACTAGTATTTAATATACTGGATATTTTTAAACTCGCTGTAGCTAGCTTTTATATAGCTCTATTTACTATCCTATATTTAATATCTATACTCTGTATTCTGTAGTTCAGCCTGATTACTAAACTATATAAGATATTACTGTCTATATATAGTTGTATATACTAAATATTTAGAATAATAGCTATTTTATAAAGTATTCTCTATATAGTACTGGCTTTGCGAGGAGTAGTGTTTAGCCTAGCTAATTAGATCTAGTAATATAGATTTATAATTAAGTATAATCCTTGATTTTATTTAAAAATATTTTATACTTATTATACTATAAATAGCTATTACTTTTATAATAATACTAGTAATAACTATAATAAGATTTTACTACTAGTCCTATAAATTGTTTTTAAAAATATACTCTATTCTTAGAGTCTTTATTATAGTAGCTATCTAATTATATCTAAAAAGATGGTTTGAATATAATAGTGTATACCTAATAATTACTATTAGTTTCTTTCTTTTAAATTTTATAGTTTATCTCTTTCTTTAACTATTTTATAATACTATAACTGGAAAGTCTTTTATAGTAATAGATCTTAAGAAAATAAAGGATATTATTAAGTTAATATTTAAGCTACCGCAGCTGTGGAAAGTTTATTTAAAGCAGTATATCTATATACAGGCCTCTACTATACAACTGTTTTTTTTTATTAAATTATATTCTTTCTTAATTATATAATAGAAAAATAGGCTAGATAGAAAATTAATTAGTATATTAATTCTAGCTAAGATTAAATCTAGATTTATTAAGATATTAAATAACAGTTTATACAAGTACCTGTGTATCTTATTAGATAAACTGTATGATTGCTATAAAGATACTAAACCCTATAATTCTATTATACTAATTGTTACTAATATTAAGATTACTATATAATTATTTTATATAAGAGAGCTTATTCAGCGCCAGTTTAATATATAAAAGAATAAGAATAGCTATACTTATAAAAGGAAATAGTATGTTTTTTTAATTTAGTAATTTAATAAAGAGTATAAATAGCCTTTATTTATATAGATATATAAGACTAATATACTAGATTATAAGAATTAGATCTATAACTAGATAGATTAGCTTTTTAAAAAAGATTTAAAAAGCCTGGTATTATAAACTTAATCTTTTAATTTTATTTACTTACTATATCTAAATTTTATATTACTCTCTTTATATCCTTTACAAGTCTAATAGTACTTGTTAAGAAAATAAGAATATATATTATAATTAATAGGAAGTGGTATTCTATAGTAAGTCTAATTTTTATTAAATTCTAGAGAAAGAGCTTTAACTCTGTTATAAAAAGCTCTTTTTATTTAGTATATTATATCTAATCCTTTACTATTATTATTAATAGAATAAATAGTTATTGCTGACTATAAGATCTAAGATAAATTAAAAAAAATTATTATTATATTAAATATGCCAGTTAATTTATATAAGCCTAATTATCAGCTTTATAAATATAAAAAGGGGTTCTAGATCCCAAGAAAAAAAGTATAGTATATTAAGACTATTTAATATATATATTAATAAGCTATTTTATATTAACTATTTATAGATTAATATTTAATTAGTAATATTATGCTATACAATATAAAGTATTTATTTTATTAGTCTAGTAATACATATATTTCAAGGTTAAATATTAATATTTTAAAAATTCTGTAAAAGTCTATGATTAAAAAGCCTGTCTATATTTAATATATTTACGAGACTTAATATAGAGTTATTTTTATAATTTAAATAAAAAAAAGTAAAAGTACCTATCTCCTTCTCTATTTTATATTAATATAAATATACTATCTTTATATTCTAGGTCTCTAATATTATACTATATCTAAATTATTAAATAGAAGATTAATTTAATTAACAAGATTAAATTAAAAGCTATATCTAGGGCCTTGTTTAACAAACTCCACTACCTTTTAAAATAGCTCTTTCTAATTTTCTTGGATTAAGATATAGTAATATTTAGTAAATTTATTTCTAATTTATATATTTCTTCTCTATATTTTCTTATAATTATTATTAATCTACAGCTTATCTTTATATTTATAATAGCTCTTACTATTAAAATCAAAATTATAAAAATATTTTAATATCTTCTCTACTTTTTAATTATAATAAATTTCTGTGTAAATCATTAGAAATTTTATTTTAATATCTAATAAATATACTAGAAAGCACTATTTAACTATATGGTCTATAAACTTTGTTTAAATATCTACTAACTTTATTCTTAATTTAATACCGGAAGAATAGAAATAAAAATTAGTAGTTTATTTAATAGCTGTATACTATTAAATATATAAGTTTAAATATCTCTTAACAATTATTTAACTATAAGTACTCTTTCTAGAAATTTAATATAAAATTATTAAAATTATAATATAATATTAGAAAATCAAGCGAAATAAATAAAAAAAGATTGTCCTTATATTTTAAAATATTTTTTAAGAAAAAATAAAGTGTTCTTTAATATAGTTAATAAATAATATCGGTATCTATTATAATAAAATTACTGATAATAGAGAGTATATCTAATAATATATATCTTTTAGTAATATTTATATAGTAATAATATATTGCCAAGATAAATAATTATATAATTATATATTAATATCGGAATATATATATATATAACCATATTATACCAGGAGAAGTATTAGAGTATTAGTAATTTGATTTTATATATCCTCTTGTTTAAGTTATTATGATTTATCTATTTAAACAAGGTATATATTTATATCTAATTATATATTATATATTAGCTGATACCTTTTTATTTAGCTATTATTATATTATTTAATATCTTAATATTAAAAAAATTATAACCGGCTATAAATAGACAAAGCTATAGTTATCTACTATAGTATTATTATTCTAATACCTTATATTATATATCTATTTATAAAGCACTGCTTCTGATCTATATATTAAGTAAAGAATAGATTATTATCCATCTTCTAGAATACCAGTTCTATATTAATATATTCACCGTGAATAGGTCTCTAATAAAACAGATATTTAAATAGTATATATTAATTATAAATATCTCTCACAACAGTATATTTATATATACTACTAAAAATAGATCTATAAAACTATTTATTATAGTATATATAATAAAGTATATGGCTATATTCTAGAGCTAGATTAATATAGTTTTTATAATAAATCTTATATAAAAAATAATTATAGAGTAAATATCCTGTATAATAGTTATTACTCTAGCTTAGAAAATTAATATAAAGTTTCTTACTATTTATAAGATTTTTAATCTAGGCTAGATTTTCTTTAATATTATTAGTATAATAGTTATATAAATAATAGCTGCTATATTTATTACTAGTAATATTTAATTTAATTAGATTATCTATTATTGATATTAGCTAATAGAAATTAAAAAAGAGAAAATATTATACTAATACTCTCTTTTAAATAGTTATTAAAATAGATATTATTATTATAATTAAATATATCAATTTTAATTAGATTTTCTAAAGTTAGATTAGTAATTTAGCTCCAGTAAATAAATATTATATTATATTAAAAATATTGCCTAGAAAAGAAAAGTGACTTGTAAAAATATTATTATTATTATAAATAAAATATCTAATATTAGATATAACTAAGCGCTCTGTAGTACTGTTAGAGATATTTTTAGAATAAATAGTATGATTTATAGATACTGTTTTTTAGATATCTTAATCTAGTAAGTCTATTTTTAGTACTGTCTAGATCTTTATTATTATCTAGAATTAATAATTTAACAAGTGTAGATATTATAAAGATATTATTTATTTCCGGTCCTGCTATTATAGTTATATAGATTAAAATAAAGTTAGGTATAATAATAAAGATTAGATAGAAAATTAAAAAAAAAAAGAGATTAAGCAATAATAAGTTTGTGTAGAGAAATTTTAATCTAGAGGATCTTTTATAGTCTTTAAATATTAGAGACTCTTTAGATAGACTTATAATCCCGCGGCAATCTTTATACTATAAATTAAATCTATTAATAGATTTAGTCTAGTAAGTAGTACAAGAATAATAATAAAATATATAGATACTTTTTACTTAGAGTAGTACTCTATTATTTATTATTATAGTATCTACACAAAATATTAACTTTTAAGATTTAGATATAATTATAAAGAGAAAAGTATATTAAGACTTTAATTAACTGTATTATAATATAATTTAATAAATAATTAGTTTTAATAATAAAAGATAATACCTTCGGCTGTAGAAAGTATATTAATCTTATAGAGGGTGACTAATATTAATATTTTTCTTAACTACTTAACTATTAATTATTTTAGAAAAGATAATTAAATAGCTTTTATCTATACTAGGCTTTCTGAAATAGTAAGATCTATTTATTATCTCTAATTTTAACTCGCCGGAGATATAACCAGCTAGGAGTCTAGAGTATTCTAGTAAAGGCTTACTCTACCTCTAGATTTCTTAGAATATATAATATAATACTTTTATCTAGTATTACTATTAGAAGACTATTTTTAATAATAGTTTAATTATTATATAGTTATCTAATATTTATAGTTATAATTTAGACTAAATACTATTTTTTAATAAAGAATTCTAAGTAAATATAGTTTAATTTAAATCTTTATACTAGCTGGGTAACTATATTATTTTAAATTTAAACTTTTATTTAATTTATTACTAATTAACTAAATTTAGACTAGTAAATTAGATATAACTCTATTAAAATTAGTTAAGATAGTTTAGGAAATAATATATAGCTATATATTAAAGAAAGTAAAATAGCTCCGGAAGAGTATTATATAGCTAATCTTAATAACTGTCTAGATTATACTAATAGCAGAGCAAAGCTATATTTCTACTATAAAAAAATACTGATAGTACTAAAGTATAATTTATTTAATAGTTATAAATATAATATCAGATATCTCAGCTTAATATATAATTTTATAAAAATCTCAAAATAGAATAATAGAGAAGAAAAAAAAGAGAAAAGAAAAAAAAAGAAAAAAAAAGAAAAGTAAAAGATAAGAAAATAGAAAAAGTAATAATATATAATACTACTTATATCTAAGTAAATTAGATTAATTTCTTTTTTAAGAATATATAGTAGGGGGGTACGTTTAATTATTTTTATTTAATTAGATAGGAATATGATTTAGTATTATTCTATAATGTTAGCTTTATTATTTTATTAGTTCTAGCTACTTACTATATCCTAGTTATTAAATAGAGAGAATATAGAGTAGATGATTTTTATTTCCCTACAGTAATAATAAATAATAGTAATATTTATCATAATAAGCCCGTATTTTCTTATAAATTTTTTTATAATCTTAAGATATAATTTATATATATTAAATATAGTTTTTATAAAGTATACTAGTATTAGCTAAATTTAATTAACTATTAAAGAATACTTAGATTAAATAAAGATTTAAGGCTATAATTTTTATTAAGTATAATTATAGCTAATATAAAGTTTTAGTATTTAGATTTCTATTTTTAGAAATATATATATAAAAATATAGAAATATATATATTATTAGTTTTCTAAGTATTATATAAAATTTTTAAATTATATCTATTTTTATATTTTATTTCTTATATACTATCTTTAGAGACCTAGAAACTTATTTTTATTTATTTAATAATTATTATTAGATATTTTTTAAGATAGAACTAAAAGTAGATAATATAATATATAATTTAAACCTTTATATATAAATATTAAAATTTATAAAGCTTAATCTAGTTTAACTCTAAATATAGATTATAATATTTTAAATATTTTATATATTTAGTACTGGGGGGGATAAAAGATAAACAGTTTTCTAAGAAACTAAGATTCTTTTAAAATCTAAGATAGAGTTAATATTATTAATCTTTAGTCTTATAAATAATTTAATAGTATTTTCAAGAGCCTAAAGAGCTACGGGAAAGTGGAATATATTTTTTAATTAAACTTATTATAGCAATGGAATAATAATAGAGATTTTTAGACCAGTCTCTCTTTAAGTAGTCTTTTAGAATGAATCTTAATATCTATACTATAATTAATATTTAGAGTCTTAGAGATATATAGCTAATTTATTACTATTTTACCTTTACTAAGTTCAAGTCTATATAGTAATAATTTAAATAGGATCTTTTTAATTAGTATATATATAGCATATCTCTTTTTTTATCTATTATTATATAATCTTATTATAAAACAAGTTATATAGCTATTCTAAAAGATCTAATAGATTTAAATAAAAAGATAATAGTAGTATTATCAGCGGGATAAAAAATTGCTTATAAGATTTTTAATCTTAAATATATTATATATAAATTACTTATTATAATAGATTAATAGAACTTTCTAAATATATTTTTAAAATAAGATACCCTTAACTAGCTGGTATTAAATAATAATAATAAAAGTACAGGTATTATATATTGGGATACTGGATTAGTATAATATATTAGAGAATCGCTATAATTATATTTTTACAAAATATTTCTTGTTTTAAGCTACTATTATAGACTAGTATTAGAAGGATTAAAAGAATAGTAATTATACTTTTTATTTAAAAGAAATATAATATTTATTATAGAGAATATATAAATTAATTATTAAATATTATAACTGTTTTAAAGCTATCAGATTTATTTAAATAATTTTAAATAATAGAATTATTATATATCTAAATATAATAACATAGAATAAATAAGCTCTGGAATTTAAAGTAAAAGTATAGTTTACTCGGGTTCTGTTTAATAATAAATTATTAATACTATTATTAAGGGTTAAGCTAGATTCTTATATAACTATGACTTTTAGATGTAGTTGGTCATGCAGCGTATCCTAGATGGGGCTAAAGATACTGTTATATTATTAACTATATAAAAATTAAGAATATATACTACATAGAAACACATATTAGTATAATTTAATTATATAGAGCTATCATACTTTGCTATTTCTAATATCTATTTAATTAGATATTTATAGTAATATTATATAGTCTATTTTTATTGGATAGACTTGGTACTTAATATATAACTTTTAATTTTAATAAAATATAATTTAATGGTTGTAGATAGAGAAATAAACAAAGTATAAAAAGATAGTAATTAAAATAAATTATAGATAAATAAATATAGTAGTATTATAATAAAATAAATATAATTTAAATCTTATTATTATCTCTAATAGAGAGTATATACTTAGTAATAATAAAGGAAACTTTATTTAGCTTATTAAGTATATCTATAATCTCTAATATCTAGAAATATAAATCAAAGAGATATACCTTTAGCTATATAATAGTCCTAAGTATATTTAGTATTAGAGATAAAGAAATACAAAGATAAATTAAAAAAGAAAAAGAAGATATATATTTTTTAAGAGATTTAATCCTATAAGAAATATTAATAATTATAGAATAATAAGGATATAGGAAAATTTAGAAATTAATCTATTTAATCTAGAATCTTTTAAGCTACTTTTCTATATTATACAGTTTAGTTATATTAAGTCTGGTATTACTGCTTATAGAGCTAGTAAAATCTTCTAGAATAGAAAAAAAAAAAGGAAAATAAGAAAGAAAAGCTTTACCTAATATAAAAATCAATAGATCAAGGGTAAAGTTATATCCTATAGTATCTGGAGGAAGATTATTAAGCCTCTGAAATAATTGTTTAATTTTTTTTTTAATATATAGTATCTATATTATATAGTAAAAATAGAGTAAGATTAATTTAACTAAAATCAAAGCTATTAGTATAATGGCTTTTTATATAGAGACTATATATTAAAATTATAGCCTATTAAAAAGTATAGTTAGAAAGTATTACTCTAGATTTATACCAGGGATCTTGATTAAAAGTAGATATATACTAGATATATAGTAGGGTTTCTACTCTACTAATTTTATTTTCTATATTTTCCTCCTTATTTTTAGACTTTTATATTCTGATTCAAGATTTTTATATATTTAATAAAAATAAATTAACTCTATATAAACCTATCTTTTCTAATTTTATCTAGAAATTATTTAGACTCTTCTTTATATAAGGTAAATAGAATTATCTAAAAAGATAGACCTTTACTAATTAGATATAATAGAGCAATAGATAAATTTAGAACTGATCTTTAAAATATAGATAATACTATATTAAATCTCGCCTAAAAACTAGAAAAATATTGACTTTACCGAGAGAAGGATCAAGTATTAATTAAAATACTATACCAATAAAACTAACAGCTAAAACTAATATTTATAGACTATAATAAGATTCTATATAAATATATTAGACAATTTAAATATATTATTTAAAATAGAGAAATTAATAAGAATATAATTAATAAGATATAAAATACTATTAAATCTTAATATACTTTCTTTTTTTATCTTTATCTATAGCGTGAATACTATAATTAAAATACTCTATTTAAAATAGAATATTATAATTTACTAATCTAAAAGAATAATTAAATCTCTATTAATTTATAAACTACTATACTATATTTAAAAAAGCGCTTAATTAATAGGCGGTGCTCTTAAGTTATAGAGATAAAATAAACTTTTTATAGAGATTTTAAACCAAAAACTAAATTAGTAAAAAGTAGCAGTGATATATAGTATATATATTATTAATTAATAAATAAAGGCCTAACTCCAAATTATCTTTATAGAATCCCCGTGTATTTAGCTTTAATTCTAATAGATATTTTAGGAGCGGTTATATATCTATATAATATTAAATTATTTTTATATAAAGGAAAAGCCCCTTCCGGTATTTTAATATTATTTCTAGTTTAAAAAAAAAATATATTGTAAGCAAGGCTAACACGGAGGCCCTAATGTTATAATACTTATTTATTTTTTTTTATGCTTAATAGAACAGATACTTTATATATCTGGTATTATCTATAGTAGATAATCTATTAGGTAGGCTTATATTGAATCTAAAGAAATTTTTAAGGGATCCCGTGTCTAGACAATTCTTTAATTCCTTCTATATATTATGCCCGTTAAAGCTTGTCTTTAAAGAATAATATATATAGAGAATCTAGCTATCTATAATAATATTCTAAAAGCTTAATAGTCTCGGGACTGTGATTTTAGATATAGTTTTAAAAATAATAATAATATTAGAGTTAGGGGCGCTAGGCTACAAGTGCTTTAACTCTAATAATACTAAATTTATTAGATTATTATATTACTCTATACTGCTATTTTAAAAGGTTCCAATACTAGATAAATTAATTATAAAAAATAGACTATTAGAAGATTAGCGCAGTATATAACAAAAAATTTAGTTAGTATATAGTAGGGCGGCAGAGGTAACACATATATTAAATGATCTTATATTAAAATTAATAACTAAGAAGTAGTATTGTTTTAATATTTATATCTACTAAATAAAAGGCTTATTATTAATATTTAGCTAAAGTCTACTATAAATTATTACTATTAGTACTATTATCTCTATATTTACTCTAATTTTAATATATAAAGTATTTGGCTCTGCTTAATAAAGAGCTATACTATTATAATTAATAAAGATAAAGAATATTCTATTATTAATTGAATTAGCTATAATTATAATCTTTCTAAAATAAATTAAAGATAGTAGTAGATTAAACAATTATTATATTAGTTTATAATATTTCTTTAATATATTTTTAAAAATCTAGCTATTATAAGTTTTATCGGACAACTATTAACTAAGTAAATCTTTTTTATATTTTAGAAATAATATACTTTTTATTAATAATTAAAATATTTTCTTATATTCTAAGATAAAAAGGTAGATAATAGTTTAGCTAAAAATAATAATATCTCTAGTACTAGTTCCAGTTTTAAGCTCAAATATATCGATTAAGAGAAGCTTAGATCTAAGAATTTCTTATAGTATCTCTAAATTTTCTAATAGAATAATACTACAAGGTCCTCCGCTATTAATACTTAATATATACAGCACAGCGGTGACCGGTTTAAGTCTAATAATAAGATATTTTAAATTACCATACAATATATATTTCTAAATAATATATTTAGATTCTCTATATAGTGTTCGCTCTCTAAATATCTCTATATAGATATTATAAATCGCGTGGCTATATACTTGGGTGTGCTCCGGGTAACAGCAAAGATAAAATAAATAGATAATATTTGATCTTACTTAGTTCCAATACTTTTACTACTATACTAGATTATATTTATAAATCTTTAATAATAGCTTTAAAGACTTCTTTATCCTATTAAATAAAATATTTAGATATTCTTTTATTTAGCTATACTATAAAGAAATAAAAGTATTAGTACTATAGTATTTCTATAGTACCCGATAGTATATATCCTTGTACAGCTTTTAAAAGATTTTTATAGGATTAAAATCTTTTTTAATATTAGTATCTATCTTTAGATATAGAATATATAACAGAGACAAGTATTTACTATATATCCTAAATAAATAGATATTTATTAATATAGCAGAGACAATATAAAACACTATTTTATTATATAGTACCCGCGTCTGGTTTTCTAGTCTTAGGAAATTAATAAGATAGAATATAAAGACTTTATTAATAGAGTTCTACTACCGCGCGGCCAGTATAAAATTAAATAGAAATAATAATTATATTTTTATATAGTATAGGGCAGCCTTAAAGAATATACTTAAATATTTTCTAGAAAATAGAATATAATAATACACACAATTATTTTTAATAAGCTATAGTTAATAGGATATATCTCTATCGAGTATTATATAATAGATATTAGGCAAGAGCTCTTCTATAGATAATCGAGAAATCTATATATTCCTAAAGGCCGAGAAAAATTGTAGCTTATCTATATAAAAAAGCTAGAAAAGAAAATTATCTTTATCTAATAGACTATAAATAATACTTTCAGGACTATTAATAATAATAATAACCCTGGGCCTAACTATATATAAAAGAGAGGAAGCAGATCTAATTGTTATCTAAATAGATAGCAGCTATTAAACATCTTCTAAACCGCTAATATTGTCTATAAATATACAGATTATATCTACTATAAAAAAAAGCAACTATAATATGATAAGGTTGTGAAAAGTATATTCCACAGTAGACAATTTTAATAGATAAACATATTCTTTGTAGCAGTGATATATACTATTAATAGCAGTTGGCAGAGTATAATTAATAGAATTATAATTAATAAAAAAATAAGGCTGTTAAATATATAGCATGCGATTATTAAAATATAGAGTAATAGATTATCTATAACAAGGCTTCCCGCGATAATTACTGCAGTATAGTTACTATAATACCTGGTCTTTTAGTTTATAGTCTATAAAAAACATGATCTGCGGCGATTGTACTGTAGATTTAGGTAGTTCTTTAACCAGCTGTGTAAGTCTAGATGTGCTTTTTAGCTGCGGCACAGTATAGTCCTGTATTAACTTTATCTAGAGGTTATACTTGTACTTTGCTATAGTGGAAATTAAATCTATTACTGATTCTTGATATTATTATCCTAGGTATTGTTTATATTTTCGAGTATAGAGCTATAATTTTATTAGAATTAAGAAAATATAGTATTGTGGTGTATTATATTTTTTAGTAAAGCTATAGAATTATTACTATAGAAAATATTATATTATAAGTATAAAAAAAACAGTAATAATAATATTTAAAATATAATATAAGAAGGATATAAAGTCTATATATTTATTATTCTGTTCCGTGTTATTCCCTAGAAAAGATAATATATAAAATACCTTGTTTAAAAAATATACTCTTTAAATATATAATCCTTATCTCTTTTTTTTATAGTATAGCCCTATATTATATCTCTATTTTATTTTCTAGATCAAGTATTATATCTATTATCTGCCTAGATTAGTTAGAAATATTTAGCTAACTATTCTTTTAAAAAAGTATAAAATTGACTAAATTATTAATTAAAAAGAACTTTTTCTAGATCTACTCTAGCTATAGTGCTATATCCTCTAGATATTTTCTCTTAATATCCAAAGTATATTATAAAGCAGACTATACCTCCCGGTATATAAAAAGATTATAGTAATTTTTAATTAAAATTACTATTACTTTTAAATATATCTTTTTTTTAATTTCTAGTATCTATTTTATTTATATATATATAATCTATTTCTATTATAATTCTAATTTATAAAGTCTCTTTTCTCTAGAAACCCTATTAATCTTAGTAGCCTGGGATTAAATATATTTAGACAAAGACTATAAATCCCGTCCTCTAGTAGCGGCCGCCTGTTAAAGGATATATTATAGATAAGAGATATATCTTATATAAAATAACTAGTCTAGGATTAGTAATAGTACTCTTTTAATTAACTTATTTATTAAATATATATATTTCTACTATATATTATTTCTCTATAATCTCTATTATATCTATAGTCTATTCTATTAATATATTATTAAGTCGAGATTTTAAAAATTACCAAACTGAAGGACACTTAAAATTAATATAATATAGATAATTATATTTAAAAAGATATTAAATAGAGAAGTAATGGATAAAAAGAAGCGCTTGAGTATAAGATAACAGTTAAAAAATAATATACTAATATTAAATTAATTAATAATAAAAAGTAATAATAGATACTCTTATAAAACGGTAAATATATTAGCTATAATTAATTTATTTACTATATAGTTTACGCTATTAAATAATAGTAAAAAAAAAATTAAAAGCTATATATTATCCCGTATATAAGTTATAATAAATCATAGTAATAGATATAATATAATTAAACTATAAGTATAGGAAACTATTTCTAGTAGATAATATAGTAAATTGGGAATAAATATAGATAAATATTTAGATAATATAGTCCAAGAATTAGTATATAAATAGAATTAAAATAAGACTAAAAGTATTTTTATAGCAAGGTTAATCCCGTCTATAATAGTAATTAATCTAATAAAAAGGGAAAAGTATAGTTTTATAATAGAGTTTTACAGTTATACTTAGACGTTATCTTATCCAGCTGCGGTGTAGGTTAAGTGGATTAATAGAACCAATATAAATAAAACAGTACTACTTATTAGAATAGACCTAGTTAAAATTAGTGGCTAAGAAATATCTTTTTAAAAGAGTAGTTTATTGCGCTATAGGACAAGGATATAAATAAGCTCTATTAATATAGAATATAACTATATTTTATATACTTTTTATAATAAGTATTTTTTTTTATTATAATACAGTGCTATATATATAAATTGGAGCTAGAATAGCTATTAAATATTTTTAAAATAATATATATTTACAATGATAAAAGGATTATTATAGATATCAGAGGAGGCTGTTATTACTATTGTGCTTAATATATAGAGAATAGACTATAGAGAAATTGCTTAATTTCTAACTAATAAAATTATTGAATTACAAGGAATTTAAATAACTATAGTTAATAGAATATTAGTAGTATTACAATACAAGAGAACAGAATACGCAGTAAAGGATAAACTTAGCTAAATATATATAGAATGACCAGAGCTTTATTTAAAATAAGAAAGCCTATGGGATAAAAACACAGTCTATATATTTATATTATTTACTTTTAAAAGCAACTTTTTTATATATCTTATATCTAATGATAGACTAGAGCTTCTTAAAGTTTGTTTCTCCCAATATATATATACCAAAAACTACTAATATTAAACTAGCTCCCAAATATCAACCATATCTTTATAAAGAAAAATTAATGCTTTAACTATACTTATAGCCAATTAATTATATATAGAAGTAGACTAAGTATATAATATAAGGCAGGGTTATATTAAGCTTATAAAATAATTTATTATATTTAGTTATATTGATTAAATTATTTTAAATCTTATTATTAATCTTGTAGCCTTCTTATAATAAAATTATTAAAACGGACTATATAAATCAAGTATAACCTCTTCTCTATATTATATAATCTATAATAGATAGCAGAATAGCAGGATTTGAGTAAACAGATAAAAAAATTATAATTATCTTATACTTTTCTATTCTAGATATTTAATAAAACAATATTATTTTACTTTTTAATCAGCGCATATTTTATCGCACAAAGATAGATATTAAAGAAAAAATTATAGATCTTCAAGTTAAAAATAATCTTAGCAAAAATATATAATACCTAGAAAAAAGCAAAGTCTATATATTTATAGATAGACTTTTAATTCCCGTAATTAATCTATTACTTGAGCCTATAGTAAAAGACTAAAAGATTGTTAATAGAATATATTATATACTCTAAGTATTTCTAGAAATAAAAAATACTAAATATAAATAGTATAGTAAAGAAATTAATCTTTAAATAGAGTATATTATATAGAGGATTTATAGAGAGGGCTAGATAAATATATCTTTATAATCTAATATCTATAAGATACTATATTAGTTATAAAAGCTGAGATAATACTAGATAATTTATATTATTTTAAAAATCTATTAATTAAATTAAAGTATTATATCTATATATTTTCAGTTTTATTTATTTAAAATCGCAGATACTTTTAGTTTTTAAAATCATAATTAAAATAATAGAAACAATAGCTATATTAAAAAAGGATCCAAAAAGCCTAGTCTAATAGAAAACTACTTTAGATAGATTAATAATATTATTATATTTTATGTTAATTCCTAATTTATCTTAATAGGAGATTAAGACTAATAGATAGTCTTCTATATATTAAGTTATAATTGGAAAATGATAAATTATACCTAGTATAGTAGTAGAATTCTTTCTATTAGTTAAATATATTATATAACTACTTTCAGCTACGGGCGTAGTCTTACTAGACCACTAATATAGTATTAGCGGGAGAAATCTTGTCTTTAAAATCTTATCTATTAGATAGCACATCTATAGTAAAGCTCTGCTTCTCTAGTAGATAGATATTTAACTAACTACAATAATATATATTAAATATAGCTATAAAATATATCAAGATAAGTAAAACAGTAACTATTATATAGATTGTCTTCTCACTAAACACTAAAGCAACAGGAATCTCTACCGGTTCTATTAATAGACTTTTAATAATAGAATATACTAAAGAAGACTATAAGCTAACTAATAATATTAACAATTATCTAATTATAGCAGATATTTTCTACTAGTAAATAAAATAAAGGATAGTAAGTACTTATATTCTAGATATTCTTTATTTAGTATAAAATAGATTGCTTTTCTAAAAATATAAATTAGGCTGGTATAAAAAAAAACTAAAGATTTTATCTAAAAATATATAAAGAAACAAATAGATAACTTTAAGCTATAATAGATCTATTAAAGGGCAGCAAGGCAGAAGAAGATTTCAATAATAAAAAAAATCTTACTATATACCTAGTATACAGCCGCTTATTATAAACTATTTTTTTATTAATATAAATAAAACTATAATATCTAAAGGCTATAATTATTATATAGGACTTGTATATAAAAAGATATTATACTATAGTTATTTTTATTAAATTAATAATTTACTTAAAACTATTCTAAAATAAAAATATTATTATTTATCAAAGAACAGAATATATAAAAAAAGCCTATTAATCTATTTTTAAATACTATAGAGTATAATCCTACTCTATTAATTTTTATAATATCTTTTAAAAATAAATACTTTCCCTCTACTAATTTTTATATTCTAAAATCTTTTTCTAGCTCTGTAAACAGCGATATAAAATAAAATATAATTATATATTATAATAGAGATAATCTTTCTAAAGATATTCTAGATTAGTAAATTAATTACTACTAATATTCTATATTCTATATTTTCTATATCTATTAATATTATTTTTAAAGACTTTAAGTAATAAAGAAGTATATTCTTGCTATTTCTACTCCTATTTATCTTTCTCTATCCTACTAATATATTTAAGTTTAGTAATCTTTTAAAACTAAATATATCCCTATTTAACCTATACTCAGGGACAGTATAAAATACCGATATATTTAATAAGCTAGTTAAAAATCCTTCCACTACTATTAAACAAGGATTTATTATTAAAGATAATAATAATACCTAAATCATATATATCCAGAGATTATATAGTTAATTTAGAGTGGCACTGGCTTTTCTATTTTTCTTTAATTATCTTTTCTATCTATTTCTATTTACTATTCCACAACGTAATATTATTTTATTTAACTCTATTTATAGTTTTTTTTCTTATTAGATTTTTCTATAAATATCTTATAAATATAGAGCCAATAGTTCTATATAGTTTTAAATTTTTTTTAGTTTTTTTATCTCTAATATACTGTTATTAAACTTAATGGCTTTCTTTAATTATAGTACTAGCTAATAGTAAAGGTCTTGAAAAAAAAGAGTATAGAAGATATATACTATAATTCTTTATTATTATTTTTAGTAGGAAATTAGAAAAGATAATAAGATTAATATATTTTACTAAGAGATTAGAAGAAAGAATACAGTCTACTAAGATTTAATAAATATCTTGTTTTTTTATTTTTATTTATTGATTATAATACATTTTCCAGTACTATAATTAGTTTCTATATCAATATTTTATAACTAGTATATATAAGCTGGTAATATATTTCTTTTTATTTTTATAATCTATTCTATTCTTTCCTAATTTAATACTTTATTTAAGATCTATTCTACTAAGTATTTCTCTGTATATTTAGATAGCCAGAGTTTAAAAAAAACTTTAGAGAGATTATTAATAGAAGTATAAAATATTATACTATTTTGGAACTAGCTATACTATTTTATATTCGCCAATATAAGTATAGTTATATATTTTCTAGTTAGATTCTACTTACTTAGATATATTTTTAGATTAATAATTATTTCTCTTGATCTGAGCGTCTTTGTTATATATATTTTGTTATTATACTACTCTTTATATAGACTGTTAGTCTCTCTACTATTTCTAGTATTATCTACTCTGGATTTAGTATAGTATTGTCTATTCTAATTAAAAGACTATTTACTAAATATTAGAAGTTCTAAACTATTCTGATTCTGTAACTCTAGTTGTTATTTTATTATAGAGTAGACTATACTAGTTAGTATTTTAAAAGATATCTATAGCTATATACTAATATTTACTACTTCTATATAAAAAAAATTTAAATTTTTAAATTATTTCTTAACTACTTTCTCTATTTAAAATCTATTATTAATCTTAACTATTAAATTATAATAATATATAATCTTCTCTCGTTTATTAATCTTAAGTAATAAAAAATAATACTCTTTATAATTAATTAGGTAAAAAAAAACCAAAGGAATTTGATCTTTAGAGGATTTCCTAGTTTTTTTCTAATACTTATTTATCTTGGCAGCCTAAGCTTTTAAAAAATATTTAATTAGTTATAAATTATTACTCTTATATAATAGAATATTTAAATTATATTTAATAAATCTAGATTTATTAGAGATTTATATAAGAGTATGAATAGTCTAATTATTTAGCTATCTACCTAGGCAAAGTCAGTTAAAAATATTATATAATATTTCTATACTATTATTAATTATAATTATATTATTATATCTAAATATTAACTAATTAAACATTTTTATATTAATATCTTTAATTAAATAATCATATTCTGTCTTAAATTAACTATTAAATAGAGGATTCTTTAGTAATTAAATTAGTATATACTCTAACTATTATAAATTAATTATCTATTTTCTTTAAAATAAAATATCCTTCCAGTTCACAGAGCTTATTTTTAAATAGTAACTTTGCTTTCTTTAAGTCCTTGTAAAAAAGATATAGATCTAATAATCTATTTTTAATAAGATATTCTAGCTATAGAACAAGAATTTGAAGTAGCTTCATATATCTGGTATTGGACTAAATACTCTTTACTAAAATATTAAATTATTTTATATTTAATTTAATATAGTTTCTAATATATATTAATAATAAAAGATATTAATATTCTATTAAAATATACCAGATATTTTAATTAAACAATATTTTAAGTCTAAGTTTCTTTATAAATTTAATATATATTTTATTTCTATTAAGCTATATTTAAAGCTGGCTTTATTATAAATATTTTATCTTCTTAGTTATAGTAGCAGGGGCGCTTTTTAATAGAAATTTGGAATTATTTTTATATAATATAACTACTTCTACTCCACTAATCTATCTATTTTATATTTAATTTATTATATATAATAATATATCCCGGTTCTTAACTAGTTAATTCTTTTTTATTTTAATTATTTTTTTTATAAACTCTATTTAAATAGTATACTATTTCTAAGTTTCTATATATTTAAATATATTCTAGATAGTTTTTTAGTCTTTTTAAGATTTTTCTATTTTGAGTATCTATATCTATATTAAACTATCTAACTAATGGTTCTGATTAGTATATACAGTACTTACTCTAGATTAAAGTGATTAAAGAATTTAAATATATATATCTAAGAGAATACTATTTTTATATTTACTAAGATTATAGATAGTATAGATAGCTCTAATAATCAAGTCTATAATAGAATATATATTAGAGAATAATCTTGTTAATATAGATTAGCTAATTAAAGTAATATTTTTAAATAATATTAGAATTAATTTTCTATATATTTTCTCTGTCTGGAATAAAAATAAGCAACTATTAGTTTAATTTATGGGAGTAACGGAGATCTTTTTAGAAGATATAAATTCTTTATATAGTATTAACTCTGGGGAGACATAGGATAATGGCTTCTTAGATTAACTTAAGACTAAGATAATATTTTATATTTTGGAACTTACGGTAAGGACTTTGTTTACTATTATTATAAGAATCTCTATAGATAATATATCTTTCTTTTTACTACAGTAACTATTTTAATTATTAAACAATAGCAAAGACTTTAGTAAAGATCTATTATATAGTTTAATAGAGCCTCTAAAAGTTTTATTAGATTCTAGTTTATCCTTAGATATACCAGCTGGGGGACTAGCTCTTTATCTTTTAGATTTTAATAGATAATATAAAAGATCTTAAACTAATTTATATTTATATTCACAGAAATTAATAATATTTTTTTAAATTATTCTAAAAATAGTCTATACTGCTTCTAGGGCTTTTTTATATAATTATTATATAATTATATAGAACTACTATAGTAAGCCTGAGATATTTTTATATATTATAAATTATAGTATACCTTTAATATATAATTAAAATTAATATTTATATAGAAAGTAATTATATTAATAAACTTATTTAGTAATATAATCAGCTTTTTCTCAACTCTAGAAAATTAATTAAATTTATCTAGCTTTTATATACTAATACTATTAGACACTATAATTAAAAATATTTCAAGATAATTATTATTAAATAGATAAAAGACAAAGATAATTAAAAAATAGAAAAATAACAGAAATCAAGGGGATTTTTATAGCTAAAATAGTATTAGACTTCCCAATATTCTAGGATAATAAAAAGTGAGCTAGTACCAGACTCTCTAATATTCTATTATCTTACTATTCTAGAATATTAAAAAGCGGACTATTATTTTATATAGCTAGCTTAGATCTATATATCTATTAGTAATAGAATATATCCCTTTATCTAGTATTAGATTAGGATATTCAGCTTATAGAAATGGTAGGGATTGGACTAACACACTTATTAGCTAATATATTATAGACTATATCTTAGTAAAAAAGTATGGTTAGATCTCTCTGTAGACTAACTAGACTATACTATATATAGTAAATAATTATAATAATTAGTCTTTATATTATAGCTATTATATAGTCTAACTATAAATAGTCCTATCTTTATAGCTTAGAAAATATAGCCTTCTAATTAAAATTAATCTAGAATACTATTTTAAGATTCTATTTTATTTTTTATAGTACCTATCTTCTTAAAATTATATAAAGTCTTCGAGATAATTTTAAGTAAAAATAATCTATTACTTCTAATAGACTTAATAGTTATTATTATAGTATTAAAATAGATATATTAGTCTTTTACTTGACTGTAGTATAGATTTCTTTAGACTTCTAGATTACTGCCTATTACAAGACTGTCTATAATTAAACTTAACTATTATAAGTAACTGATTATAATCTTTTTAATAAACCATATCTTTTTATTTTTAGAAATATAGTGGCTTATATAATTTTTTATTTATAATAAATATCTTATAGTATAAGAAATAGTACTAGAGTATTATAAGATAAATCAAAACCAAATACTTGACCAGTTGCTTTTATAGATATCAATCTACTATAAGAGTAAGGTTTCAAAAAGCTCTATTTTTAGATCCTGTTTAGGCATTCTTTTTAGTTATTACCTAGTTACCTGCGCCTTATTCTTACTAGTCTACTATAATAGCTTCAACTATTATAAATAAAATTATAAAATATTACTATAATATAATATCGCTACACTGCCAACTAATACAGTAAAATATTATTAAACAAATCACTGCCTTAGTATAGATATCCGCGAAATATAGAGATTAATTAGCTATAATTATATATTAAATTTATTTAGAATAAAAGACTAAATAGATATATAAGAATATTTATTTTTCTAATAATTATTTATTATTCTATATCTATTATTATATTCTAAACTTTATTTCCTAAATAAGTTTAGTCTTATATACTTATAATAACAATATTTATAAAAAGATATTAAAACTCTTTTAAGAACAGCTATTATATCTCTATAGAAAGACCAGATAACTTTTTTATAAGGGATTCTATAAATAATTCTATCTCTATTAATATCGAGGAAAATAATACCAAAATCTCTTTTTCTAATAATACTAATAGTAATACTATTCTAGAGACTCCTAGCTATTATTTATACAGTCTTATCTACTATAATTAAATAAATAATAAATATCTTAAAAATAGCATTATCTTAATAGCTTTAAATAATTATAAGATTTATAGTATAATTAAATATAGCGCTGTATATAAGAGTATAGCTAGAAAATCTCTATTTTTTAGTAAAATAATAGCTAAGCTATTAAAATAAAATAATTGTATTCCAGGCAGTACTATATATATAACGGTAACTAAGAGCTTAGTATAAAACACAGATATATAACTCTCTATTATAAAATAGACCAATAAATTTAATAATTCTAGAATATACTATTAAAAGTAGTAAATTAATTATATTATTTAATAAATATATTAGTAATAGTTCTAATTATATATAAAATATAATGCTCCCTTTAATTAAATAAATTAATTACTGGACTTAGATTAATAGTATGTTTCTTTATATCTATTAAAAAAAAGAGCCTTTTTATTTAACTTATACAGCGGATACTAAAATTAATAATAATTAATAATCTAATTCTATTACTAGAAATCTATCTAATAACTAGACTAGCTTTATAAAGACTATCTTTATATATAGATTAATACTAAAAAATTATTTATTATTTTTCTATTTTAATATAGAGTGGTACTCTAACTATAAGCTTTGATAATAGATTCTAGAGCTTTTAAATAAGTATCTCTATTATATTAGACTCTATAAATATTTTAAAATATATAAAAGATAAACTGTTTCTAAAATATCTTTAGTTTTAGAGAAGAGAAAGAGATTTAAAAATATATAGACTATAATATATTGCTTGTTTTTTTATTTTATTAGATCCTGTTTTATTATAATTGGTTTCTTGCGACACGTGATTAAAACTAAATAATTTAATTAATTAATACTAAACTATAGAGATTATATAAATTATATTATATTAAATATATTATTTTCTATATATAAAATTATTTCCGCTCTGCCTATATTATACAGTATTATTAAATCTCCTAACTTTAGTTACTTTTTAACTAAGTTATTAATCTAGTTAAGAATAGAAAAAGTTAATAGTTATAATATAGTTCAGTTAGATATTCTATAGAATATTGTCTGGACAAAGGTCCTGTTGTACTATATCTAGTAAATAAATCTATTTTAAATTATTAGATCTTATAATTTCTTGTCCGAGTGGCCAGTTATAGTTTAAAATAAAAGATAGATTTTAGCCAACCAAGATTAATTCTATATAAAAAAATAAACTAGTATTTTAAAAAAAAAAATATCTATTATTAGTCTAAGATTATTCCCGTACAGGCAGTGTAATAAAACTAGATTAATCAATATTTTTTTTAAATATAATAGATATATAGTATATAGTTATAATATTAACTATATCTTAGCCCATTTAAGTAATATTAATATTTAGCTTTTTATTACTAAAATACTAGTAGGGTTTAATAATATTAATTAGTAATCTATATCTACTAGCCTTATATATAATTAAGATATATAAAATTAGATATAAATAGTAACTAATCTAAGCCAGTAGTAGTTAGAAATTATTAATTTATTTTTTATTTTTTTTTAGTTTCTTTAAAAAGGAGAAAGAAAGCTAATTTAAAAAATAAAAATAAAAATTAGCTATCTATTACTAAAGAGTATTAAAACTTAATTTTTCTCTAACTTTAAATACCTTATATAAGACTTTTCTCTATAGCCAACAATTTAAGATTCGTAGAATTAATTAATTATAATACTTATAATCAAGTTACCCTTGTCTATTAATTTTAATAAGAATAAATATAGTTATTTAGCCTTTTTTTTACTAGAAATAGAGAAATATAAAACTATAGTAAAATTAAAACTTTTAAATTAATAATATTTAATTTTATAATCTAGATTTCCTATATTTTTAGGCTGGTAGCAAATTTCAGTATTCATAGGAAGTAGTAGTTAATTAAACTGTTTATACAACTATATTATTTTCTAAATATTAAATAATATTATAGATTTACAGTATATTTTATAAATACTATTATCTTTCCCAATAATTAATAAAGAATATCTATAAATTAATAGAATAAAGAAAACTCTTAAATATAAAGCACCTTTTTAAGACCATAAAATACTATTACTATCTATCTATAGAGTATAAAGACTTAATTAATAATAAAATTATTTTAGTTCAATAATGATTTAGTCTATAGATTTTATAGAAATATATTAAAATAATTAATAGTTAAGAAAAATCTATTTATAAGTGTGTGACTGATATTAGACAGAATTAAAACTTCTATAGTTAATATTAATATAGTTAAGGCCTCAATATTATATAGAAAAAGCCAGATATTGATTAATACTAGAAATACGCGACATATAGATAATCTGTAATTAATATTTCAGTATCTTAGACTTATATAGTAGTAGAGCTTGTTAATAGATTCTAATAGAAAGATATTAATAAGAATTAATTTACTAAAAAATCTCTGTAATATTATTATTTTTTTATTATTGGCTACTTTAAAATATAAAGTCTTCTTTACTATATATATAATTATAAAAAATATTATCTATTTATTATATTAAATATTCTTTATAACAATACTATATAAGGCTTATATATAAACCGGTTATATAAGATACTTTAAATTATTAAATAACTTTTGGTAAAAGAGTATTATTGTAATTTTAAATTTTAAAATAAAGGAAACTGGCTTAATAGAAGATAGGAGAAATAAGATTAATAGTTAAAGTATATTTTTATTCGGTATAAGTATATCTTCTAATTCTATCTAAATAGTAAAATAATTCTATAGATTCGGTATATACTTTAATAAATTCTGGGGTATTCTAGAATAAATAAGATTTCTTATTATATTATTAGTAACTGAATAAAATCCAAGTAATAAGTAAATCTATTTATAGGAATAATATAGTGACTTATTAATTAAAATAATTTGGTTCTATAATAGATCTTGGTATAGGAGCTTTTTTAAAAAAATTAGTTATAGATTAATATTATATATTATTAGTAGTATCTATATTTTAACTACTAAATAGATTGCTTTATTTAAAATTAATATTTAGTTAAGAGTTATATAGTATAGAAATAAATTGAAAAAAAAATTCTTTATTTAAATTACTAAATTAATATAATATTAAGATTATATTATCTATTATATCTAGACTATATTAATTATTGCTTTACTTAGAATTAATCTTTGGCTGAGAGCTATATAAAATAAGTTATAGACTATCTATATTAGATCTGGGAGACTAAACTAGAGGTTTTTTATATTTAATAATTTTATATAGTATTAGCGTTAGAGAATATAAAATATTATTAATTATAGTAATAGTTAATAATCTAGCTTCAAAGAGCTGATCTTTTATAAAGAATGATTCCGGAGAATTTTAAGTAATATTTCTATTTTTCTAGTAATAAATATATTGGTATTATAATCTATATTTTATATATTAGTTATAGAGTATTTATTCTGAATACTGTCTTTTTTAGTTTAAGTATCCTTCTTTTCTATTATATATTAAGACTATTAGTAACTTATCTTAGTTTTTTTCTTATAATATAGATTATATATCTAAATAATCTTTAAGATAAGTAAGTATAGTCTATAATAAAAGTATTTTCTAGAAGTTATTAACCTTTTTTCTATAATAATACTTCTTTTCTATTATTATAAATCTAAAGTTAGACTATTATTTAGAGCTCTATACCAGTTAGATTATATATCTCTTTAGATATAATTATAGATTATTTCTAGCTATTTACTATATTTAAAATAAAATAGTATATTTTCTTACTAAGTATATTCTATATTATATTTAGTATATTAAAAACAGGGCCGCGTCTCAGTACACTGTTAGAGATTAGATAAATATTCTTATTATTTATATAGTTATACTAAATCACTTTTAATTTTTATAAATAGTAGAAATAGTAGGTCCATAGCTAACAAAGTAAATATTGTTCTCTTAAATTATTTATCTTAAATAAATATACTATTTTTATTATTTATTAGACTTGGAGAATATTTAATAAGTTAATAAAAAGCTTTTAATATAAAATAGTAATAAAAGAAGAGTATAGAACAGTTTATAAAAAAGACTAGTCTATAAAATCTATAGATTAAAAATCTTTATATATATATTATTCTCAGTAACTAGTATTATATTTTAAAGTTCTAGAATAATATTTTACTATATAATCTTAAAGTTGTATCTCTAAGAAACTAATATATAAAATAAACTTATACGCTGTATTTAGTAGTGGCTATATTATATTAATATAATTAGAATATAAAAGTAAGATAATATCCCTGTATGCTAACTACTAACTCTATTTAAATATTAAAAATAATTATACTATATTCTTTCTTTTTTTAAAAAGATTAGATAACTAGCAAAGTTCTATTTTAATTAATTAATTCTAGGGGATTGCGCGGGTCTATACTATAAGAGGATTTTATCTAATTTATATATTAGCTAATTCCCTGTATCTATCTCTAGCTAATAATATTTAATAGTTTATCTATCCAGAACTTAACGCGTGTTCAACTACTCTTTAATAATATATAATTAAAAGATAGAGATAAGTAGAGATTAGTCTAGATAACTCGCGCTTTAGTAATTTTATACAGGATATAGTAATCTATATAAAGAAGTCTAAAATACTAACTATTAAAAGAGTAGCATTGTCTAGTACTGGTTTGATTACTCCCTGTTTAGTATAGTAGAATTCTACTTCTATTATAGCTTTGGTATTTTTAAAAGGTATAATAATATAATCCTATATTATATCTACTAGCTAATTACTTTAACTATATAATAATACTGGCTAGTCTAGAAAAATAAATCAAGATTCTATATAGAGTTATAGTTTTAATACAGTTATATATATATTTAATATAAGGATATTTAAAAACTTTAGAAATAGAGTTAAAAAAGATAAAATAGGAATAATCCTTGGAAATGGTAAAAATATATATTATATACTAGATATATAAGGTTACTAGATTATTAGATTCTACTATAAAATAATAAGTAAAATAAAATAAAAAATATCCTTTTATTTAAATAATACTACTTTTAGTTTTCTAGATATATTCTAGATAGGGGTTTTGTATATAATTAATTTCTAGATAGTTTATTAAACTGTCTTTATTTTTAATAATTATTTCTCTTTATTTCTAGCCGGGTTCTTTTATAGCTAGAAACAAAGTCTTTTAGTTAATATAATTCTGTTAAGTTTGATTAATTATTTAAATTATAAAAGAAACTATTATTTTCTTTGATTTATTAGATTTACCGGATCTCTTAATTTTTATAATATTATATTCTTTTTAATCTATATTTTCTAATTTAGAGTATTAGTCTAATAGTTACTAGAAAGTATCTATATTAGTCTATATTTTGTTTTAATAATATAACAACTCACCACTGTATAAAATTTACTGGTAAAAATAAAAGGTACTGCCCGAGGGATATAGCTATCTATAAAATAATAAAAATAAGTATATTCTGATATTTTATAGTAGGAATATTTAGAAATAGAAAAGAATAATATATATACTACTCTTTATATATATATAAACAAGACTACTAAATAATTTAATATATAATTAATTTCTAAACTAATTATTAAGCTACTCTTCTTTTCCGTGTTTATTTTATTTTACTATAAATAAAGATTTTATTTCAGCCGCTCTATAATTAATAAAGTAGATTTATAGAACTGTCTATAACTGTGGAGAATATTATTTAATTTATAAACAATTATTAATAGTTGTTCCACGTGTCTTAGAATTTTTAGAATTACAGTCTTTACTTTTTCTATAAGCCCAGGATATAATATATATAGAAACTTGATATTATTATAAAAAGCCGGTTAATAAAATAATATAATATATAATAATTAATACTTATTATATTATATTAATAGAACCGTGTTCTATATAATAAACTAAATTTAAATAAAATTAGCTATAAGATATTATGATCTACAGGGAAAACGGTAACAAAGTAAAAAAATAAAGTATACAGTATCTAGAGATTTATATAATATACTAGGATTCTGCTCCCGCTATAGCTATAGTGTCCCTAGAAGATATAATAGTACAATCCCATATTATACCTACTAATTAATTACTTAAAAAATATAAAAATACTAGTTAATCTAAAGTTCTATAGTAAAAAGTCTATAATATAAAGGCTCGGCTATATAAGATACTCTAAATAATTTTTATAATCACATATACGATAGCGTTTCTAATTGCTTCTAATCACTATTTCTTTTTTATATTTATAATAGAATTATTTTAAATATATATATAGTAAATTTTTTACCCGGCTATTTTAATAGTTATCTCTAGCCCTTTTGAATACTAGAGAAAGATTATTCTTATTTAAATCCTTCTCTTATATTTAATCAATTTATATCTCTGATAGATAACTTTTATTTTATTATCTAGTAATTTCTCGGAATTTTCCTTCTTTTTTAAAATAAGTCCCTTTCTTTTTATAATAGTATTATAGCGTTTTCTATTTTTCTAAAGACTTAGTAGATAATTTTTTAATAGCTTCTATAAAAATATATAATACTTATATTACTTATTATATAAATTATAAAAAAAATATCTTTTTTTAAAAAAAGACTGTATAAGATATAAAGTAAAAAAGTCTAAAAGCTAGATAATAAATAATAGTATTATAAAGGTTTTTATAGTTATTATTATAAAAATAATAAAAAATAAGAAATCTTATTTTATATACTCTGGATAAGCTAACTCTATATTATAATTATATATATAATATATCTGAATTGCTAGTTTTTTAATAAATAACTTTTATATATATATTTATGGTATATAATTAATCAACTAATAGATAAATTAAAGATAAAGAAAAGAATAAATATAAGAAATTAGAGTATAACTAATCTAATAAGATTAGTTAGTTATAACAGTATCTAATTCAACACGGGCTTTTATATAATTAAATAAAATAAACACACAGATCTTATAGTTATTATAATAAAATAATATCTTAATCTTAGTTTTATTTAAATCTAGTTTACTAAATTCATGTATAATAAGCTTATAATTATTAAAAAATATAGAAATAGAATAAAAATATATAGAAATAATAAAATAGATATCTATTATTTATAAACCGGTGTATTTATTAATAAATATTAGATAAGATAAAACAATATTAATATCCTTCTCTATAATAATTCTTTTATTTAATTAGAAAAAAGCTATTTCGGGATTTTTAATAAGAGTACTTATATTAGATATATTATTAGAAATAGAACTCCTAATCTCTATATCTTGGCTAGAACTATAGTTAGCTTATAAATTAATATAAATAGTCTTTATAATAGTATAGATTATAATAATAGAGTTGTTTTTATAGATATATATAATAACAGTTATTTATTAATATATCTATATTAGATCTTTTTAAATTTACTAATACTTAATATTTACAGCTTCTATTTTTATTTTAATAGATATCTTATTTTTAAAGAAAGTTCTATTATTATATTTTTTATTAAAATCTTTATATTTTTATAGATAGCAAAAGAAGATATAGTATAGAGATATAATTTAATAGATATATATAATTAGAATAACTATTAAAGAAATATATATTTATATAAAATTGTAGTAAATATTTAAAATAAAGTCAGCGGTTTTATAGATATTATATTTATTATAATTATTTTATTATCTATTTAATAATAAAATTTATATAGAGAGTATTATATTAAAAGTCTTTTATTTTAGCTTTTCTAAGAACTAGTAATACAATCTTATTATTAGATAAAGGTCTATCTATTAGGATTACTGTATTATCTTTGTAAGGTTAATATAATATAGATAAAAATTAGATTTTTAATAGAACTAGATTAGTGGGCTGTAAATATTATAATTAATTATTAAGTAAAGTATAATAGATATTTTAATAGATCTTAGAGTATTTTAGAGTATTTTAGAATATCTTGGGATATTTTAGAGTATTTTTAGGGATTTTAAAATTTTTAGGATTCTTAGGGTTCTTGGGGTACCTTAAAGTATTTTAAGATATCTTAGTCTATTTTAAAAGATTTTAAGATTCTTAGGATATTTTAGATAATCTCAACAAAACTTGGGGCATCTTGAGAAATCTTAAAAGATTTTGAGATCTTTGGGATATCTTGAATAATCTCGACAAATTTTAGAATATCTTAAGAAATCTTAGAATATATTAAAAAATTATAGATATTAAATATCTTAAAAAACTATATAATATAGATTTATCTCCAGACTATTTATTTTCTAGCTTACTATTAATATATTAAATAGATAATAATATAGCTTTTTTAATTAGTATTTTAACTACACTAATTTCTTAGTCTATTCTCTATAGTAATAATTAATTATTAGTATCTTTAATTTATACCCCAGGCGCTTAGAATCTATTTAAAAATAAAATTTAGATACTAATGTTAATAAGATTTAAAAAGGGATATTTATTACTTTAAAATTTATTTTTATTATTAAATAAATAAAATTTATTATATTTTCTTAATTATCTATAAATTACTTCCTTTTTCAAAGCTACTATTTTCTGGTTTATTCTTTTTTTACTTGCTTTTATTCTTATTTATTTTTTTTTTTTTTTATCTTTTTCTTGGATATATATCTGTATAAAGAAAAATCTTTTATATACTATAATTATAGAATTATACTAATAAAATAGTTTATTTATAAATAAATCAAATATTAAAAAATACTATAAAAATATTAAAAATATAGATTAATACTAGCGCTTTATAATCTACTAAAATTATAAAAGATAAAAAAACTTCTAAAATCTGAATAGCCCCAGCTTAAATAGCAGTTAATAATTTAAATATTAGTATTTAATTAGACTATATAAAAATAGTTACTAAAGATAATAAAATCTATAAATACTATAAACTCTAGGTAAATAAGAATATATTAAATATAATAATTAAAGAATTAGTAAATAAAAATTTTTATAAAGTTTATACTAAAATAGATATTACTATTAATAATTTTATTTTAACTAAAAATAAAATCTTAAAGCTTTTTTAAGACTTAGAAAATAATATTGATAAAAAAATAGGGAAATAGTTAATATTAGTCTATATCTATTTTATTAAGTTAGAATATTGCTGTATTTCTATCTAATTAGATCTATATAGGAATTACTATTTTTAAAATATATACTATTAATTATTAGATTTACTCCTGTAGAATATATAGATTTTTTTAATATTTTTTTAAATTTTCTAATATTCTCTTAAATTTCTTAATATTTATTTAAGTTTTTTAATATTCTTGTAAATTCTTCTATCTCTTATAAAATATAATATATTTATTTAAATCTTGATTATTTTTTAAAAAGCTTTTTAATATTAAATATATCTGCTGTATATAAGATTTTCTTAAAATTAAAAAATAGTTAGTTAATCCTTTTGTACTATAATAATATTATTAAAAAATAATTAATTATATTCTTTACTCCAGTATATTAATAAAGATAAGGGGGTTTTAAATATATAAAAGTTAAAATTAAATAATATTATTAATAGAAAAAGATTTAAAGAATATATCTAGATATACTAGATTATAGTTTTTATATATTTTTTTTTTTTATTTTTGCTATTTTACCAAATATTTACTAGATTTTTGATTTATTAACTATTTAGCAAGATAATATTAAGCCTATTTTATATTTTAAAATATTGATAAAAGAAAAATTAGAAGATATTATAAAAAAAAATAACTTTAATAAGGACTCTAGATTTATATTATTATTAAATTCGCTGTTTTTATAGATTTTAAGATTAATTACTAATACAGGAACCGGAAATTTCTATTAAATATTCTATACCGCCGAGTTAATAGCTATACAAGATCTCTTCGGCGATAATATCTAAAATAGTGTTAATAGTATTTTAATATAAATATAAAAGAAAATTAAAAATATAGCTATTTAATTAATAGAATATATAAAAACTAATTTTTTTAAATAGATTTTTCAGAACGTAATAATTTCAGTAAATATTAGATTTTTTAAGAAACTTGCGGGCATCTTCTTTCTATTAATAAATAATATAATATTTTTAGTTTATTTAATATATAACTACTTTGAAATATATATATAAATAGTTATAAGGCTATAAAAAAATAAATAGAATAGCTAGACTTTGGTTATCTATCTTAATCTATAAATAGAGATTAATAGCGTCTATCTTATTTTTTAAAAGACTTTAATAGCAGCTATTATATTAAACTTAAGCCCGTGTATTATATATATAATTGAGAAAAGTTAGCTCTAAATTTAAGAGAAAAATAATCTACTTATATATATAACTAACTGTATTATAATAGATGTTTTTTATTAACTATTTTATCACGGCACGCTCTATATCTAAGTTAGTTTTAAGATAGAGACTAATATAATAAACAAGTTATATATTAATACTGATATCTGATTTATATAATTATTAACTTTCCCCTCATAATATATACTTTAATTTATAATAATAATATATCTATTTTACTGTCTTTATTAGTAGTCTATATTCTTTCTCTTTTTTTAGTTTAAAATTCTATACTCTTATACTATAAATAGTATAGTCTTTTTTTATAAGAAACTATTTAAATATATATTATTACTTCTTTTTTATAATTTTCAAAAAATTTAAATATAATAAAGAACTGTTTTTAATAACTTCGCTATAATAAAAACAGATAAAAGTCAATATAAACAATATAGTAAAAAGAAAATATATTAAATATAAAATATACTAGAATCTTTTCTATTACTATTTTTATAATAATAAAAAATTATATAGTTCTTTATATATATATTTAGAAAAGGGTATAGAAACTATTTTAAAAGTATTATTAATATTCTATAAATAATTTTTTAATCACAGAGATAAACCGGTTATATAAAAAATATAATATAATTTAATCTTAACTTTATATTATTATAAAAGGAATTTATTAATAGAATAAATAAAGTACCCCGCGGTATTAGGTTATTATCTATTAAAAATATAACTGTAATTCTAAACTATATAATATAGTTTAAATATAACTTTTCTATAATAATATATAATATATAGCTAAATACTGTTAAATCTATTAAAATACTATAATATTTCTTTAAATTTTCTCTTATTTCTTTACTGGACTCAAAGTAAATATTCTATAGAATATTAACAAGGCTTTTTATAAATAAGAATAAATAACTCTATATATAATCAGATAATTCTGTCTTTTTTAAATATAGTAGATACTTATTATACAGGCTAAGTTATATTTTCTATAAATATTTTAGTATATTTCTTAATTAATAAAAATATTTAAAATTATTTACTAATAATAGTTTATTAATTTAAACTATATTTATAAATACTAGTATAGACTATTAAATATATATTAACTGTATACTCTTTATTAAAAAGAGTTATAAATATATTAATAAAGTTAATAAGCTGGAATAATAATGATGAATTTTTTAATTTTACTCGCGGCTGATTTCTATATAATAAATTATACTAACTTTTTTAGAGCTATATTTAATTTAATATTAATAAACTTATATAATTAATTATCTATACTATTTAGCTTACTAGTCCTAGGGTCTGATAATATATAAATATTAAGAAGCTGGTAAATAGAATATATAATAAAGCTATATAATTTATTATAGATAATAGTTTTTAAGCTATAGATAAAATATCTAATTTAAATACTAGTAAGCTATATTTTATAATAGTTTTAGAGATTATAACGATAGATTTTATATTATAATTTATTCTATACTATTAATTTATAATAAAAATATTAATTTTAAACTAGATAAAAAATGTAATAGGGATATCTATACTAAAGATTTTATTTTAAAGCTTTATAATTAATAACTCTATAGATATAGAGTATATTCTTATAGAAAATATATAGAGTGTATAACTAAGTAAGCTTTAGAATTAATTTAATATAAAAATAAAGATAAAAATATTAAAAAAGATTATATTATACTAAGAGAACTAGGTATATATTTGTTTCTTGTAATATAGTAGTTTATACTATAAATAAGATCTTGAATATTTAGTTTTTTTTATTAAGTATATTAATAATAGAGATATAGCTATTATAAATAAGTGCTTTATAGTTAATCTATTAATAAATAGATAAAATAATAATAATAGTAGAGTTAATATAGACTTTAATAGAGATTCTTATAAGTATTATAATCTCTATAACTATAATCCAATTTTTATACTTTAATAGGGAATATTATAGAAGATTATAAATATATTACCGATTTCCGTGAATTATAGTATATTAGATATATATCCTAACTTCTAAAATCCTCTATTACTATCTACTATTCTAGGATATATTAATTATCTAAAAATAAAAAGATTCTTATAGTAGAAAATTATCTTAAACTAGTAAAGCTCTTATTTTTAAAGAAATCTATTTAAATCTTTTATATATAGTATAATAATTTATATACAAAGAATATCTTTATTAATCTAAATAATCTGTTTAATATTTTTAAAATTATTAATTAATAATCTATTAAATTAGCGCTGTTATATAATTATAATATTAAATCTTATATTCTTAATTATAATAATCTATTTTTAAATAGATTATTAGAATAATTAAAGCTTACTAATATTTATATACTTTTTTAAGATAAATCTAATTTAATAGTAAATTGTAAGGTAAACTTATTATTTATAAAAATATTACTGGTTTCTTTATATAGATATCTAATATATAAGAGGATTTTTTAACTATTTAAAGTCCTTGAATTTTGTGAAATACCGCCGTTTTAATTATTTCTATTTGCTCGGAATCTTTTTATTAATAAAAAAGTAATTTATTTAGTACTATTAGCGGATTAATAATAAAAGAATTAGAGAGATATTCTAAGATTTAATTAAAATAATATAAAGTTATTTATATACTTTACTATAGATATATTTTATAGAATTAATATAGACTATACTAGCGTAGATTTTATTATTAAATTAATATAAGAAGCTAAGAAGATAATAGGCCAAAGGTTTTTCTATACTGGAGGGTTAGTAAGCTATAAAAAATTTAGTAAGACTAGATAGATTATTTTTTATATTAAAATAGAATTTATATAAAAGTATATATATAATATAAAAGAAGCTGTAGAACTAAAATATATATAGCTATTTAAATAATTACTTTTAAATAGATTTTTAAAGTACTGGGAGTAAATTAAAAAATTATAAATACTTTTTCTATTAGTAATAATTATATAATCCCGGATATTAATAGTATATAATAGCTTTTAAATTTATATACTAGATAACTAAACGCTGGAATATATCTTTATTTTAATTTATTTTTTCTATTTTACTTTTCTATTTTTATATTATATATCGTTGACTTGTAAAAGATGCTTAACTATATTTAATCTAGATATATAAAATATATTATTATATATAATATTATAAAATAAATAAAGTTCCGCTTTAATATTTGATTTCTCTACTATTTATCTTTTTAAATTACTAGATTATTTAGATTTTTTTTTAAAAATTTATCTAATAACTTAGTATTATCTATAGACTATAATATATTACTAAACTAATTTATATTCTTTAAAGTTTTTGAAAATTAACTTTGCTTTTATAATAAACTATATTTATTTTATAAATAAATCTTTTAACTAGTTTTTAGCTTTTTTTTAAAATTCTATATTATATTTATATTTTTACTATTTTATATAAAATAATAAAATAGTATATATTCTTTTATAGTTTAATTTAGAACTTTAGCGGTTATATAGTTAAATTATTAAAATATCTAGCTTTATTTTTAGCGATATTATAGTTTTAATAAAGTTGATTTAGTCTAAATATTTTTAATATTATTTTTTTATTTTTTTTTTCTCTAAGAAAAACCGAGCTCTTTATTAAAATTTGAACGCTATTGTTAATATAGAATAAATAGAGTTGGATTTACTATAGATAAAAAAGTACTAAAATATAGACTAGATTTAAACTCTTAGATAGATCTTATATAAATTATAAATTAAAATGGATATATTTAGATAAATTAAATAAAACTAAACTTAACTAATTACTTTATAGCTAAAATATAATAAAAAAAAAATAAATTAAATTTAACAGAGTATTAAGTATTTATATAGATAATAGAGAATAAGATTAAAAATAGAAAGTATAGTTTCTATAGCAAATATCAGATCTAAACTTTTAAGATCTTTCTAGTTATATAGAAAAAACGACTACCCTTGCCTATAATTAAGATATTTAGAAGTTTAGATTCGAGGATTTTGCTGGTTAATTAAAAAAATTAAATTAATTATAAAGTAAATATAAATTTATAAATATTTATATAATCTAGTGGTTTTTTTATATATAATTTATATATATAATATAAAAGCTTTACTAATAGATATAATTTTTAGTATTATATCTAGGCGGATAAATATTAATCTATAGTATTATAAGAGTACTATTAATTATTTTATTTAAACTAAAATTAGTACTCTATTAAATAAATTTAATAAATAAAAATAAATTAAAATAGAATTAAGAAATAAATATAGTAATAATAGCTTTGCGGAGCTTATATATATAGATAACCAAATAATAGTAAAGAGAATACGCCAGCTACCGTATATATAGATCTAATCTATTTAAACTCTATTCTAAACTAGATAATAGTAATAAATAGAATAGCTAGATAAATAGAGTTACTACTCTATTATAAATTAATAATAGTATAAATATTATAAAAAAGTAATTATAATCTACAGAATCTATTTTAATTAGGCCAAGAGTTGGCTTTTTATATTACCCTTATACTATATATTAAAAGATAGTATTAAAAAACTATCTTTTAAATATTTAATTTTTAGGGCGATAATAAAGTTAATACATTCTTTAATAATAATTAAGAATATAGGTATCTCTTAAATAAATAAACTAGATTTTATTTCTTAAAACTTATTTATAGATTTACTATATCTTAGTATATTAAATTTAAAAAGATACCTAACTCTAATATTTAAAGTGTTTCGCGACTTTATACTAGAATAAACTATATTATTATTCTAGATATTTTATATAATAGCCACTAGAAAATAAGATATACAGTTGAATAATAATATTAATCTAGATTATTTACTTCTTATATTAAGATTATTAGTTTAGACTAGAATAGTTAAGTATAGCTATTCTCGTTATCTATACTAGGGCTTTAAAAGAGGTTAACATATAGCTTATATATTATTCAGAATATTAATATACTATTATCTTTTTTTTAAAGTATTAATTCTCTTTTTTATTAAGAGTTATACTCCAGTATACCTGGATAATACTAAGATTTTTTTTTAGATATTCTTTAAAAAATAATCTTTTAATCTCTTTTTAAAACTATTTTTTATACTTCTTTAGTTTTAGTAAAAGAGTATTCTTTTCTAGAGACTATTTAGTACTTTTTTTTAAGCTTTTTATAATCTCTATACTACCCCGCGGTATTTATTTAATTATATTAAAAAAAATAGAGTAACTAGCTGCCCGTATATCTTCTTGTTTAGATATTATAAAAAAATAGTTTAATATATAATATAGTAAAGTATTTTTAAAAAGCTAAAAAAAGAACTATAAATATTTATTAAATAATAGAAATAAAAAATAAGAATAAAGATCGGTAAAGAAATCCTTCTTTATTAATACTTAGAAAGAAAATTAAATCTATTTAGTAGCTTTTTTTTTTAATCCCAATTATTATATTTTATATTTATATTTTTTAGATTATTTAGTATAGAGATTTTTATTTATATTATTAGAGCAAGATATATTAGCTTTACTATTATAATTAGAAGAATTTAATTATTAATATTTTTAAATATAAAAGTGGTCGCTTGTTTTAATATTACTATCCTGGCTGCCGGGATCTTTACTAGGACTCTAGAGTTAATTAAATATATTATAAAGAGTTAAAGATTTAGAATATAGATAAATTATCTTTAGAAATATAAGATTATTATATTATTAAATATATTAATAATAGCCGCTAGTCTTCTTCTTTTAAAACTTATTATTAGTAAGAATTACTAGATTAATAGGGATATTGCTTTATAAATTTAGAAAGCTAAACTTTTTTAAACTATTTTTTAAATTAGTACTAGATAAAGATTAGCTAATCTCTATAATATTTTTTGGAAGGAATAGCGGCTTAATTAGAGTATCTATAATATTTTTAAGATAATAAAATAAAATTAAATATAAATTTAATATATAATCTACTAGATAATATATAGATATTATACTATATTTAAGAATTTTTAAAGATAGTATATTCAGCGGCAGTATAGAATACTTTTTTAATAAAGATTAGAAATTTAATATACACGGCCAAGTATCTATACTAATATATAAATAAATTTTAGCTGGTAGCTATACTAGGAAATAATATTTAAAAAATAGTAAAGTACTTAAAAAGAAATAATAATAAGGCTTATAGAAAGAGAGAGTATTAAATTTTAAAATAAAAATTAAAATATATAGAGCGCGCGAAGTAAGGGATTTATAAAGAGAGAATTATTTAATATAAGAGAGAGTCTACAGTTTAAAGTTATTTATATAAAATATAGGGAATATATTATAGAAAATAAGATATTTTAATAAAAAAGGCGTTGGGAAGATAGTAATAGAAAAATAGAAATAGAAATTAAAAAAAAAACTATAAATATAAAAAAATAAATTATAATATAAATAACTTTTTATAATTTTTATTAATTTTATTATATATACTCGCGGCGCGTTAATATAACTATTTTTCTAATTTTCTAACCTTACTAGCCGCGCGGGGAAATTACTATCAATATTTCTATCTTTATCTAGAGTATTACTTAGAGACTAATATCCAATACTCTATATTAATAGTATATAATTATACTAGTTCTAAATCTTATATATTAAAAAACAAAGACATACATAATAATAAAGAAAATATAGTAATTTTACTATTAGTTAATAAAATTAAGGCGAGAATATATAAAGAGTATTAAATTATAGACTAATATACAGTTTTAATAGAAGAAGATATAATTTAAATTATCTAAATCTAAGGATATTAATTATTCCAGGTATATAGAGAAGCAGTAGTTTTTTTTTCTATCTAGAATTCTATAAATCTATATATACAGTGATTATAAAAGTTAATATAAAATATTAATAATAAAAAATAAAAAAATAGAGAAAGTATAATTTAAAAATAATAAAAAAAAAAAAGAAAAGACTATAGATAGAAAAAGAGACTGAGAAAATTAAAGATTAAAATTATCGATTAATTTATATATATTAAAATAAAATCTATATTAATAGTAAGATTCCAGTAACTAAATAGAAAAACAGTGTTAAAGACGCTATAGTTAATTTAAATACTAATAAATTAACTGTTAAAAATATCTTAATTCTATTAAATAATACGTCGGCGACTCTATAGCTGAAAAGAGTAAAAAAAAAGAAGTAGAAAATAGGACAATATTATACTAAAAACGGGCAATTATTAAATAATACAGTACTCTTAGAAAAAAGTAGTATATTAAAGGCAAGGAAATAATAGAGAAGAAAGTAAAAGATAAAATATATTATTATTTAAAGAAGAGATATTAGGTTTATATAGATATCGCGGATTATATTAAGATAATAGAAGAAGCTATAAAAGCGGCGAGAGAATAATACAATTTCTAAAGTAGTAAATACTATACTATAAGAGATAGGAGTATATCTACCAATAGTAGACGGTGGCAGGCGGCAGATGAACTGTATAATAGAAGCTATTTTCAGCGCCTCGCTAACCATATCAACAGATACTATTTTAATCAAGATTTAACTAATTTTTAACTTTTAACTGTTTAGTTTAAATAAAAGTTTAATATTTTTTTTTTATTATTTTTTAATCTTTATATTTTCTTAATATCTTAGTAATATAAAATTATTTATTATATTTAAATCTATTATTATTTACGCTAGTCTTTTATTAATAGTAATAATTATTATAATATATCTTTCTTATCTAATTATAGTAAGTATTCTTTAAATTATATTATTCTATAGTTAAAAATATACTATTTATTTCTAAATATAGTAATATATATAAAAATTATTAAAATATACTATTTAAAAATATTAATCATATATTAGTTTTATTATATAATAATAATATTTATATTTTTTTAATTAATAGTATATTTTTTTATATTCTCTTTTTATATATTTTAGATTAATTAAATTAAATTTACTATAATACTTAAATTGATCCACGCTATATATTTTATAAATAATTAGATATTTATTATAATATTCATAATATTTATCTTAATTTTTAATATTTAAGTTCTAATATTTATAGTTTTAATATAGATATTATTTTAGTAGTATTTTTAATAATTATAAAAATCTTCTAGAATTCTATATAATATTATTAATTATATTATTAGTCTATTTAATAAAATTCTTTTATTTTTATAATAGTTTAATCTTAATTTATTATATTTAGTATAGCCTCGATACTAATATTTTTTATTTTAATTATAGTAATACTACTTTTTACAGTATATTAATAAATACTATAACTTACCAATATATATTTTTATCTTTATTTTAGAAATTTACTAATATCTTAGATATTTTAAAAAATTTCTCTATATTAAAATTATAGCTAATCTATTAAATACTGTATTTTTTATTTAAAAAATTAATTTTAGTTAAAATTTAATTTAATTAATTAATACTTAAAATAGACTTATAATATTAATTAATATTAATAGAGCTATCTATTCTATAGTTTAGCGCGTATTATATATATCTTTTAATTAATTTTATAATAGCTTTATATTATAATTTATTATTAGTCTACCCGAGTTTATAAATTTTATTGTTTATATAGTCGGCTAAGTTATTAATCTTATACTTATTAAGTTGTCTATACTATTATTTTATAATATTCTATAAATTATTCTAATTCTGTCTAATATATAGCTATATTACTTAATTTATATAAATTATAAATTAATCTAGTATAATTTAGTTATTACTGTCTAGTTTATTTTTTTTATATTATTCTATTTTTTCGGCCGATAAATTTATATTAATATTAAGTTATACGGATTTAGTCTCGCTATTAATCCCTTTTAATTTTTTATAGATTTTAGGATTTTATAATATATTATAGATTTCTTAGGCCTTATTATTTAATTTATTAACTACTATAATAGTATTAAATTATATAACTTATATTTTTTTTAGTAATTCTAGTTTATTCTCTATTATATTTATTTACTAAGATTTTCTATTTAATTAGTAATTATTTCTTTTCTATTAATAATTTTTTAATATATATTCTGCTTTTCTACAGTTATAGTAAAGTTTCTCTTTTTTTCTATATTCGCGTTTCTATTAAAAGATATTAGTATATTAATTCTATCTCTTAGTAATATCTAATTCTATAGACTTTAGTCTATAGAGATTACTGTACTTTATATCTATATATTCTTATTAATTATTAGATTTATATTAATTCCAGAACTAATATTTACTTTTTCTCTAGACTTTATTATTCTATTTTTCTATAAATTATTTATAGTATTAATTATCTATTTTAATAGTAAAATCGATTACTTTATTAAGTATAGCTAATCTATTAATTTATATAAATTTATCTTTTATATATTCCTTAAGACTACTAATAAAGATTAATATATAGACTTTTTTATTCCAGTCTATTCTAAATATAATCTATTAGAATTTTACTATATAAATTAATATATTATTTTATTAGTATAGCTGCTTTAGTTTATATTTAGATTTAGCTTTGGTATTAATATCTCTAAAGATTTATTTAAAATATTTATATAGATTTCCTGAGTCAGTAAATAATTTCTATATAGTATTTAATTATTTATTTAGTATAATCTTATAATATTCTTAGATATATAGTTTAAACCAGTTCTATACTGCTCTATATAAATAAATAAATATAAAAATAATTTTATTAGTTTTATTAATAAAATTTCTTCTATTTGTGTAAATATATATATTTATTTATATTAAGAATATCTATAACTTAGAGTGAGTTCTATTAAAAGACTTAGCTTTTAATAACTTTACTTTTTTAATTATATCTTTAAATACCGCTGTTTTAATCTAACTATTAAGCTAAGTAATATAATTTTTATATTTTTTCTAGATTTTTTCAGCTTCTCTGAGTTTTGTTTTAAAATCTTTAATTTTCTAATTCTTTTTTTTAGCGTTACTAATAAGCTAAATAATTATATTTTTTATCTATTTTAGCTGTTCTTTTACAGATTTGTTATTCTTAAAATTAGTTTCTACTGGTAGAGTATTCTTAACTAGAGTCTTTTTACTACTAGATAATTAAAAAGATATATTATTAATTTTTAAATTTAAATATAGTTTAATTTATATAGACTAATAATTAATATATTACGCCCGGGGCTTTATTATTAAATCTAAGATTAGTTAACGGATCACGTTTCAAGAGTTATTAATCTAAAATTATCCGTTGACTTCTATTATTATTAGATTGTGGTTTTAGTAGAACAGGAGTTACTAAGAAACTACTATTAATATAGGACTGCCGTTAATATTAGATTACTATTGTTATAGAGATATAGTTAATACTAGATTACCGTTGATACAGGGATATAATTAATACTAGACTACCGTCGATATAGAAATATAGTTAATACTAGACTACTATTAATACTAGACTTAAATCTAAAGGGCCAGACCTATTAAATATATATATCTAATAGTTAAAAGAATATAAATAAATTAAAACTGGTTATATTATTAAAGATAACTCTATAATAATAATATAGATTAATTATAAAAAATTAAACTAAGTATATAAATAAATATTTTTATATATTTTTATTTATTATATTACTACTATAATTCTTTATATTAATAATATACTATATTATATTAGTGCTATAAGCTTATCGTGTTGCTGATATATTTAATTATATTATTACTATAATATATATAACTTTTATTATAGTAACTAGTATCGGTGTTCGTAGTCTTTCCCGAATAACTACTAGATAAGCGATTTGTTAGGTATCTTTCACTTAGAAATTAGCTATTGTTATTCTATTATTATTCTATCTTGTATATCCACCTTCAATAAGATATACTAGACAAGGGTCTATAACAGATCTTTCGTATATATTATATAGACGGACTCGTCTCAAATCTTTTCAAGATTTTAGAGACACTACTCTCCCTCTTAAAGTAGAAAATAGACTATTTCTCTCTATAACTACAGTATATATAGAGTGTGGTTCGGGTCGGGTTCGGGTCCAAAATCTAGGACCCGCCCCAACCCGGCTCCGGGGCGGGTTTTCAAAGGGCCAACCCGAACCCCCCCCAAACCCGAATGGATTTAGGTTGACCCGACCCTGTGGGTTCCCGCAACCTTACCTAAATAGGTAAAGTGGTTGCTTAGTCAGCCAGTCTAAGCCTATTTAAGTAAGGTTGCGGGGTAGAA